>MKEJ01018040.1:0-21396 GCA_001753735.1 Embelia ribes
CATCATAGGCCCTATCCATAGCCTCATAAATATAGCCCATTGCAGGCTTTTTTTCACCATCCACCAATCTAATAACACGGACTAAAGGACCATAGATCTTCAAGATATATAGAATACTGGTCCAAAATGTAGGCATCAAGATAATTTTAGTTATCTTTTTGCCAGCTGCTTCTTTTGCCCATTTGGTACTGGTCCAATCCTCTGAAGTGAACATTTTTCTCATATTTTGCTTTTGCTTGTGTATCCTTTGAAGAGTGAGAAAGGCAGTAGCAAATCTTGTGACACTAGCCCGAACAAGTTCTCTTTGTCCTGTGAAATGCCTTAGCAAATTCACCACACCCGGGCGAACATAAATATAGGCATTCAAACTCATTGCCCGCTTCAGTGTTGCTTTAACAATAGACAAATTCCCAATATCTTCTAAAATCAAGTCTATGCAATGGGCAGCTCAAGGGGTCCAATACAAATGTGGTTTTTTTGTTTCCAATAATTTTCCTATAACACAAATTTAAGAATTGGGTCAATTTAATCAACATGCATGCAATGACTTCAAAAGAAAAATGTGATTGATGAAGAAAAAAAAAGTTATCTTACCAGCAAGCACATGGGAAGTAGCATTATCAGTAACAATTTGAACAACATTCTTCTCCCCGGCATGATCCACACATTTATCCAACAATTCAAACATCTTCTTGCCTGTCTTTGAATACTCATAAGCATCAATAGACTCAAGGAAAACTGAACCTTTTGGTGAATTTACCAAAAAATTAATGGGTGTCCTTTGCTTTTATGTCTGTCCAACCATCTGCCATGATAGAACAACCATATTTGGCCCATTCTTCTTCATAGGACTTCATTGAAGTTCTTACTCTTATCAACTTCTTTTCTCAAGAGAGAAACATGCACCTCATGAAAACTTAGTGGTTTCAAACCTACACCATATTGCCCTATAGACTCCACCACCGCTTTAAAACTGGGACAATTAATAGCATTAAAAGGAATAGTTGCATCATACATCCACCGAGCTATGTCTCTACAAGCTTTTTCCCGCAATTCCTTTTTGCATGCCTCATTTATGGTAGTTTGCTTATCCTTTTTCAAGCCTTTTCTATTTTGAACAATCTTTTCCACATTATTAGGAGCCAAATACACATCCATTGGTCCTTTTTGCCTTGGCCTCTTTTGCCTATTCACGGATTTGGAACTACCCTTGGAGCCTTTTCTAGCTCCAATATCATCCAATTGATCTTCATTATCACCATAGGTATGTACATTGTCAAAATCTGGAATTGCAGGTGTTTCAAGCTTAGATTCTATTGCTTTCTTCTCCATGTAAGCTTGAATTTCTTGGCAAGGCGCGCCTTTTTTGCACCTCACCCAAGGCACAAGTCGCAGCAAGGCGCGCGCCTTTGTGACATTGCCCGCCTTTGGATGTCAACGGCGCTAGACCTTGCGCCTCGTGCGCCTTGCATCTTGGCACGCCTTTAATAACTATGAGCCTGAGCCATGGTGGCGGTAGGAGCGGTAGACTTCTTGGCCTCAAACAATTTTAAGAACTTTTCATAATCACGGTGGGAATGAGCATTCTAAGTTTTTCTCCCTTGATCATCAATGGAATGGTCTGAATCATTAGTTTGGGCGAGATTTGCTATCCCAGACCGCCCATGCAGAATATAGCACTTATTGATATTATGCCCAAGCCTACCACATTGAGTACATTAATGGTGGCGTCCTCCACGACCTCATTTGCGAACACCTTTATGGCCATCTCCACGACTTCCTTGATCAATATTGTGACCCAACTAAAGTAGAAGAATTAATGGAAGCGGGTGGTGATGGTAGAATGCAAGATATAGGAGCATTAACGCGAATGAGTCGAGCAATAGCATCCTTAAGAATGGGTGCTTTCTTAGTACCCAAAATTTGATCACGCACTTTGTCATATTCAGATGGCAGCCCATAAAGTGTAAAAGTCGTGAATAATGTCTCTCGCTAGGTTTGTTGTTCTTTCAAATAAGCAGTATAGGGAAAATTTTCATTGAGTGCATATAGAGCAGTAATAATTAGCCCTGCATATGTTGTAATGGGAACATCCAATTTTTTTGGAGCAATCAGTCCAATAAGATTAGAGCATGCTTCATTCAAGCGCGAAATATCATCAGTAAAAAAAGATTTTGGCTTGTTCCCAAATATCATAACAAGTATTTTATGGATCAAAAGCTTGTTTGAGCGAGAGATCAATAGTTTGCAAAAGTATATTACACAATTGCGCATCAATTTTCTTCCGTTAAGTAGCAGTGATATCCTCAACCTTTTTAGATATATATAATCCTTGAAGCCTTTTCCTTTAAACCATAACTGAACAATCCTCATCCAATACGAATAATTAGTACCATTTAGCATCTCATTAATAATAACTGTAGCTCCACATATAGCAGGAGGTACATAAACAATTGTTACAGAGCTAACCCTTTGAAGCTGATTCTACCATTGTGTGTGTGTGTGTGTGTCTTCTTTCAAATATGGAAAAGTACTAAAAATTTGGAATGTGTTGGAAAAAAGAAATTGACACCTGGGGTTGGTAAAAAAAAGTTTTGAATTAAAAATCTGGAGAGTTTGGTGTCCGACGGTGGCCGGAAATGCTCTCACGTGCTGGTGTGTGAGACTGGGTGCAACGGCAGACGGCAGTGCGTGGCTCTTCTGTGGCAACGGAATTTCTGGGCTAGGCTGATATGGAAGTTCCGATCACAATGGTTTTGTCTGATTGTCCAAAAGACTTCGGCAGACGACGGAGACCCTATTTGCCAGTGGTGATTTGTCAGACAAGGAGCAGCGGCGGTACCATTCGCCGGAGATAGAGAGTCCAACGGCGAGATTGTTAGCCGGAAAGAATGGACAAGTACCACTAGTAGCGGGAGTGGCACCACCAGTAGTGGACTGAGCAGGATTGGAAATTGGAGGCAAGGGTTTTTCTCCCCCTAGCTCTGATACCATGTAAACACAGATAGAAAAGAGAGAAAAAAAGTGTATAATTTTCTACATCTATACATTTAATACATCTATCAAACGCCAAATACCTACCAATCAACCTTAATAATTACTAACAGCTAACAGAGTTAATGCACATTAAATATGTATCCGTACTTCTATTTTGTGATCCAAATAGCTTTGTAGGTTTGATCGCAAACTGAAACAATCATAGAAACTATTCTCAGTTGAACCTGTATGTGACTTTTGACATCCTTCTCTTTTTACCAAAATTAGAACACAAGGAGACTACTACATTTGACAAATAATGAGTTCCATTCTGGCAATATAGAGTTTTGATGACTGCCACTTCTGTCTTATGTAGAGTTGCTTAGATCACTATCAAGATAATTGGCTGGTTACTTTTAATGACTCAGGTGTGTTTCTGAAATTGTGTTAATGCTAATTAGCTTATTATTTGGGATTAGTTGTGAAACAAGTGATATAACACATCGAAGGACATGGGTAAGTGTTTTCTCTCTTTGCTCGTTTATTGGGGTTATGTTTTTTATATTGTTCAGGGATGTTACAAGTTTCAGATTCTATGGTGGTTCTTCTATCTGTTTTCCTTGCAACTTTGTGCTTGATTCCGTAGATATCCATCACCTAGATAATAGAAGAAGAAAAAGGAGAATCGGTGTTAATGTTCCGAGAGTAGTCTCATAAATGCAACATTAACATTCTTTGTCATTGCTACCCGTACTTGTCACTATTTTTACTCTGTTGCATCTGACATGCACATCAGCTTGGCATTATTTCTATGGTTTGGTAGCTTTTCTTTATGGTCATCTTTCCTGGATACCTTATGATGTTCAATATTTAATCCAGTTTGTTTGGTGGTTACTTTTTAGGTTATTGTTAAGAGTGGTGATGATTGTCGGCAGGAGCATCTTGCTGTGCAACTAATCTCTCACTTTTATGGTATGTAATTTGTTATATTTTGGATGTAGATGGATCTTTGAAGTTTCTTCTGAGTAAGTATCTTGCCTAAATTTGAGTGACGTTTAATAGATCTATTGCTGACTCTTAGACAAAGTGTGATTTTTCTTTTCCAATAAGTGATCAAGATCGAGGAAAACATACACTCTATTTGAAGTTTCTATTTGAAAGAAACAAGTAACAGCAGTGAACAGAGCTTTATAAAAACAATGTCCTTTTTTCTCCAATTGTTGAATTGAAATAAATAAAAAGGTGGATTTTGTCTTATTGAAATATAAACCAACAAATGCATATCAGAAATACGTAGTTGTCTGTTGGCCGCTTGTCCATTTACTTAATTTGCTTCAAAGAAGAAAAAACTCAGCCATTGGTTGCTTCCACATGTGATTTGTTTGGGCAAATCCAGATAAAAAATGCACAACATTTAAAATTTCAATTCAAATGAAACAAGTCATAAGTGATAGCAAAGTTCTGTAATAAAATAAAGTGGATGTGTGCTTTTGAAATGTAGTTAATCAATGTCAAAAATACCTTGTATATTACCCATTTACTTGATTTGCTTCAAAGAAGAAACACCACCCATGGTTGTGATAGTTGGCAGCCTCTAGCCACGTAGATTATTTCTTGATGAGAAAATCTCATCCGGATCTTTCTAGATTACTGTCGTTATTACCTTTGCAGAGTGTGGTTCAAGTTAAACGTCATAGTGATTAGACACACTCATAGAATGTCAGACAATTTTCTTCTTTTCATGATGATATGTTGAGTACCACTTTTAATGGCAGATATATTCCAGGAAGCAGGTCTCCCTCTATGGTTACGGCCCTATGAAGTTCTGGTTACTTCTTCTTACACTGCGCTGATTGAAACAATACCTGATACGGTAATTTTTATGCTGTGGATAATGCTTCTAAATTATATCTTTTATTTAGTTGTGTATATAACCACAGTTGTCATATTGTAGGCGTCACTTCATTCTATTAAAAGTAGATTTCCCAACATCACAAGTTTACGTGACTTTTTTGTTGCCAAGTACAAGGAGGACTCTCAAGGTTTCAAGCTTGCTCAGGTATAAGCAAATGTAAAGGACGTCTTTTTGATATGCATAGCTTTTTCATTTGTGTATTTTCTTCAGTTATAAACCTTTCCAGAAACATGTTTGTTAGAGGATCTTATTGCTGCACTCTCCTTATCCTCATTCCTATTTCAGTGACTTAAAAATGTAGTCTACTACAACTTGCAAGTTTCATATTTTTCTACTCAAGTAAAGGTGTTCAATTATGTTCCTGGACCTTATTTTTATTCAGTTCACCATCCCATGTAACAATGTGGTATGCTTGGCTGAAAAAGAAATTTTTTGGGACAAACCTCCAAAACAATTTGCCCTTTTTTGCAAGTTCTAACAATATAGGCAAAGTTATCCTTGAAGCTTTGAAGTTTTGGTCAACAGATTTTGTACCTTCTGTAAAGGGGGTCAAGGAAGCAAAATGAAAGTTGAAGAGGTCAAAGTGAAATTTTTTTATGTTTGAGATCATATTTGTACGAGATTGTTATTATCTATTTGCTATCGATCATTATAGAATTTATCAAGTGGACATATTGCATTATTTTGGGGTACTTTTTGCCTCTTGAACTTGTAGTGGATACTTTTTGCCTCTTGAACTAGTAGTGCGTATAGTCATGGTATGTTATCATGGGAAGCTGTGATATATGGCAATTTTCGAGGCAAATCCATAAGCCCTGCGATAAGGGCATAGTTTACTGTTAGATAAGGTTCAACTGCATCATCAAGTTTGAATTTTAAGGTCTACTAGAATGGAAGAGAGCCTCTTTGCACGACAGCTACTTTCATTCGGAACACTGAGCTATACGAGGCTTTTATCGAGGTTCATTTTTGGGCATTTTCCGTTCAAGAGGCATAGTAGCAAAGCTGAATAAAAATTACTGTCTTTGAACTATTTAAATGAGAAAATTTGTTTTTCTGGTCTAGGGACGGGTTGGGAATTTTATTTTTCATGGAGGTAATTTTTACCAAAAGCCTTTTCAAGGCACTGAAGTTCTAAATCATCTGGTTATTTCCATCTGTAACAATTTAAGGAACGACACTTTGCTTTCGACCTCCACTTAGGATAACCTAATTATTGGGGCTGCTGGAAATTTTTTAGTGAACCTTTATACCCCACACTAACAGCACAGTAACTTGTCAAAACGAGTGTGATGTAAGATGATATTGAATACTAAAGAGATAGATGGACGTTTTAACAAAAACAAACAAAAGGGTGAATGTTTTAGGAAAAAAGAAAAAAAAAAATTTGATCCAACACCCAAACCAATAGAAATACAACACCTTTTAATATAAATTCATAAACTCAACTCTAAATAAAAAGATACATAATAATGCCTATTTTATAGGTTTTTTTGGAAACCTAATGGGTTTAACCCTAATGGGCCCACTGCAAATAATAAAAAAGTGAAACTAATAAAATAAAGTCCTGGACATTTATTTCTAAATATTTTATTAAATACTAAACATATTTTGTATCATTCTCGCCCGGTTGAAAAAAGTTTGACCTCGAACTTTAAGGCTTCAAACAAAGCAAAAGTTAAAGTCGAATTATCCACGAGGCTAGTTGATACAAAGGAAGTTTGACGATCTTCATGAACATAATACACAAACACGATATCACCCATTTTGAACTTGACTTTTCAATCATACTGAAACTTCTTTCTTTGACCTAAAAATGGCACGACATCCTGCTTGATAAAGTCATCCCAATAAACTCTTCTGCACACTAGTTACGAAGTCATCTAATAGACAAAAACGATCGACATAGCTCATAACTTATAATGCATCTTATCAATATGCCCTTTTATGTATACACCAGTCTCCTTCAATTTTGTCATTTTTTAGCATAAGTAATCGAGATAAATTTCTTTTTCCGTTATCAACAAATAAGGATCAATAAAATCCGAATGAGCTTTTGAAAAATTATTTCCATTAATTATCTTATCGTTAATAGAAATATGTTTCAAAGGATTTTTTCCAATTGCTTCCAATTCAAATTTTCTTCTCCTTTAACAGATCCCATTTGGCTTGTGACAATATTTTCTTCGTCCATTTATTTTTTTGACACTGAAATTTTTTTTATCCCCAGAAGTAAGAATAGTTTTAAGTCCATCAAAATAAAAGGTGTACGTATTGTTTGTTTCCCCATAAAGAGCATTAGTATCCAATTGCCAAGTTAGTCCAAACACTATATGATCATGCTTCATATCAATGATATCACAAATCACCTCACCTAAATATGCTTTTCCAAAAAAAAAAATGAACTAAACATTGTTTTGTTACCTTTTGAGTTAAATCAACGAAATATGGAGTGTAGCATTCCTATGAAGATACCTTGAGACACATAATTAGCAAAAAATCCATGGTCGATTATGAGCTTACAAATTTTATCTTTTACTTTGCAACGCGTGCAAAAAATACATTCTTGTAGCACCTCTTCAAACGCTTATTTGTCAATATTTCAAATTCCATGGACCTTGTCTGTTATTATTTCAAACTATCGGGGTAATCTACAATTTTTCCAAACTGTAGGAATTAACTTGAAGTTTTGTAAACTTCAGGGGCTTATCTGAACTTTCCTGAAACTACGGGGACCAGTTTGAAAATTTCCCAAACAATGGCAATTAATTTGCAATTTACTGAACTTCAGAATTTAGACAAGCGATCCTATTCCGCCTTCAATTTCTTTCACACAAACTTGTTTGGATGTAGCGGCTTTTCTCTTTGTTTTTGTTTTTTTTTTTTTAAAATTTTCCAAATCAAATTTGGGCCAAGATTGGGTTTTGATATCAAATTAATGTAAGATGATGTTGAATACCGAAGAGATAGATGGATGTTTTAACAGAAACGAACAAAAGGGTGAATGTTTTAACAAAAACGAACAAAAGAATTTGTGATCCAATACTCAAACCAAAAGAGATCCAACACTTTTTTAATAAAAATTCATAAACTCAACTCTAAATAAGAAGATTCATTATAATGCCCATTTTATAGGCTTTTAAAGAAACTTAAGGGCTTAACCCCAATGGGCCCACTACAATTATTAATAAAAAAATTATATCTATTAACATAAAATCCTAAACATTTATTTCTAAATATTAAATACTAAATATATTTTGTATTAGAATGATACATGGAGCATAATAGAAAAAATAATAATAATAATAGCTAAAACGTGGTTTTTTTTTTTCCTTATCCGAAACCCTTTCCGCTATGTAATTTCTTTTTAGGGGCATGACTCAGTGCGCTTTGTGAGAATTGATATGCCTATTTTGGTTGATGCTTTGTTTGTTTTTCCTTTTTTTGATATTGATTATTGTTGCAGAGGAACTTTGTTGAAAGTATGGCAGGCTATTCTCTGGTGTGCTACCTTCTCCAGGTATCCCTTTGTGTACCTCTCACTTTTTAGGGAGGACAATGGGCACAATATTTTGTATACAATAGGCAACCTAGAACGAAAAGATTTGTAGTCTATGACAACTTGTTCTTCGTTCTTTTGCTAACATTTTAGTTTTTCTATTGAAATTTTTTGTTTCCAACGGGAGATTTTTTATCTCCTTTAATTTGTGTTTGTACTATTTGTTTTATTAAGAGGAGAAGAGTATGCTTTGTTACCAAAATTACAAATATTCTAGCGAACGGCATATTGTTACCCACATTCTGAAATGTGGTACACCTCCTTTCTATATAGCAAAACGTCGCTAACCAAAGCAACCCAATACAATAGTATATTTTTTTTAACAAAAACAGTTGCAAGAGAAATGTTTTGTAGATGAGTAGAATTGTGATGTTATTTCTATGATCACTTGAAGCTTAAGGGTATCAAATTTCATATTACAAAACTATACCTTTTTGTCATGAGCAATTAGAAGAGGTTAAGGGTTGTCTCAATGTAGCCTCTGAAAAGATTGATACTATTGCCTCATATATGCTAGCATAACCTATTGAAGGCTAATCATAGCATTCCACATTCTATAGCATGTGCCGTACCATGTTATTTTTCTGTTTCATGTTCTGGTACGATCTGCGTTAAGGGTAACCTAGAGGGAGAGTAGGGGAGAGAAAATAGAGAAGAGAGGGAGAGGAGGTGTTATTAGAGCAATTTTATTATTTGTCTTTTCATTTCTTCTAATATTAACTAACTAGTAAAATATTCAAGTTGGGAGATTCAAACTTTTCATGACACTGACAAATGGTGTCATAGTCTTCTATGAAGTCTATATACGGCTTTTGTGGAAATGATCTCATTAGGGAAGGAAGGATGAGAACTCTGAACTCAATCTTACATTTAGAAACCAAATTAAATCTGTAGTAGATGATAAAAGAAGCCTAAAGAGGAGCAGAACACCTGAAAAACAGTTGAGGGATAAAAAGAGATTGCAGAAGTGATTTCTTATTTGAAGAGATTAACCAGAGCAAGAGATCGGGCAGCAACTACCTTTGTTTCTGGAAATAACAAATCTCTGCTATTTACCTGATAGCGAAGGCATTTGTAGCGAAATCTAAATTCTTGGGAAACCCTTTATGTTTAAATGTGCTTCCAATGTTTCCTAATTGTAATTAAGGTGAACGCTCCCACATCATAAACTCGAATAATAATTGAAATTGAATGATATATTTGTTGCGCCGAAAAGAAAATGTAATACTATGTTGCAAATTTTTGAATTCTTTTGAATTATATTTTCAAAACTGAATATATTTATATCTTTGGTACACATGTTTTTTTTTTCTTATTTATTTATTTATTTTATTTTTTTCTTTGTATATTGTTTTTTTAGTTTCCTTTATTATATCTTCTTCTTGTTTGGAACATAAGAACTATGTTCAATTTGGGTAGAGGGTGTACATACCCGTTTTTCTTTGAAATTCGATCAAATTCTAAAAAAATTAAATTCAATTAATTACTTTTCATTATTCTTCTTTCTACTTTTCTTTATAAAAAAAGGGGGCCTAAATTCAAATTGAAATAGAGTATAGTTACTGATATTTAATACATAGTTTGTATTTTTATAAGTTTGATGTTGAAAAATGCACCAAAATTGAGGATTTGAGCAGTAACAATTTTGTGAAGTAGTTATATTGTTGGCACATAATTATTGATAGTTGGTATATGTTCCCAATCCTTCCCTTGTACTATTTCTTTATGAGTTTTATTTTTCTTTCACGCAATCCTTATTTATCATGCATATTGGCGTAAATTATATAGAAAAAAAAAGTATGGAAATATAAAATAGAACTAATAAGAAAAAGAAAGGGGGTTTGAGGGATAGTTTTGAGTGTTTGTGTATAGTTCTACATATTTTTACTAAACTTAAAAAGTTTTTTGAGTTGTTTTAAATGATGGTAATGGAGATAGTTTGTTTTCTCTGCTCTGATGGTCATATTTATGGGCTAGACTTAAAAATTATTTTCTAAAGTAGGTTGTTTATGAATTTGATAAGATAAAGATTTGAAAGCACTTTGAAATTTTACAAAAATATATGAAAACTTTTCTTTTGAAATAAAAAGACTCTTGAAATTAATTTTTCCAAAAAGGGTTGCTTAAATGCCTAAATTGCTTATTCTAAAAGTTGAATATAAGTCCCAACCAATGAACTGGGGTGATAAAAAGATGCCAATGAGTCCACCAATGGTAGAAAAAAAATGAGAAAAAATAAATAAAGAAATAAAAGGTGATTTGGTTGGATAAAAAGAATAAAAATTGTCATCGGAATTGTAACGAAGTGTTATTAGAGAGATAGGGTAGGTAGCAATGAAAATGAATAACATTGCATTGACAATCATATTTCTATTTTGGCATTATAGTTAGTCTACATTGTTAAAAACACCCTTAACTGCTTTGAGTCTAACACTTGATAAAATATATATATATATATATATATATATAGTCATACAGGGTTGTCTTATTTCAAATGGAAATCAGTTTAATTTTGTTCAAATTGTTGAATGACCAAGTATAGGTAATATAATTTGTGTCTAATTGAAAAGTGCATCTATTTGGGGTAGGGACGATAAATCGGTTTTACGAACTTGAATTTATTAACAATTCGCTAAATTTATTTTTCTTGAGCTTTATTGTTAAATTGAAACTCGATTTTATGATGTTTGTAAGTGTCACCCTGATAAGCTCTCACAAGACTATACATATTCAATGGGAACACCTGGGGGTTCAAAGGCTTAATGCATATGTTAAATGCATTCATGATTCCTATAAAAGTGAGTTAGGCTTTTAAAAATCTATATTTTTCTTTTTCTTTTAAGGGTTGATAGTTTTGCATCAATTTTCGGCACGTCTTTGTTACTTTATATCGCTAGGGACTACCAATGTTTAGGTATGGAGTGTGATTACACTGTAAAAATATATAAAATATGGGTTGTAACCCCAACCAATAATATCAATTATTTGACATTTGGTGCACTTAATATTTTATATTTCGGTATTATCGGTTTTTATGTGTGTTTTAGGTGATTAATATTAAAAAGGTTTGTTTAATTGCTACAAGAATTTTTTGATAAAAAGTCTGACGTGCTAAAAAGAAATAGAACACTTTCGTTTACTGAAATCTGAAGGAAAAATAGACGAATCGACAAATAAATGATCAAGAGACACCAAGTTGAAAGGGTTGAAATTTTATGTTAACAACTTTCAACCTCATTCAGACCAACCTCACACCCTCATTTGTTTTTTTTAGCCCAATCATATTTGAGCCCATGTTATTGTTTGTATGGTTTAATCTCATCTTTTTGGTTAGATAAAATAAAGAAATAAATATTCTCATAGAAAAAGGGTCTACGGAAGGGGCATACCTCTTTCAATTATTCTCAATTTTTTTCATTTTTTCTTTGGTTTGCAACTTCTTTTGTTTTGTTATTGATTTTGTAAAAGTTGTACGGTTGTTAATTTTGGTGGTGTTTGGAGGCTACAATTCAAGAGGTTTTAGTGGAGAATTTTGCCCTTCTTGGTCAATAAAAATGTGGGGAGCATTGGTTGTTTTGGCTTTTGGTGAACAAAGATTATGGGAGTGCTATTATTTTCGGGTGTAATTTGAAGCTAAATTTTGAGAAATATTTGAAGAATTGTGTTACTCCAAGTTTGTAAGTTAATTTTATTCTCTTAATTAGTTGTTTAATTATTGGCATAATTATCATTTTTAATGAGTTGTACTATTGTCATTAGTGTGTGCTAAAATGAATTTTGTTATATTTAATGATATAATGCTAGGCTAAATATATTCTCATTTAGGGGATGAAAATAAATTATTATAATCATCTAACACCTTAGTTGATGAGTATGATTTTATAAATTTTAATCCAAATTTTGATTTAGTCTAAAAATCTAGGCTTTAAACGTATCTAAGTAATTTAGAAATTATATAGGTGTATTTATGGAGTCTAAAAAGCTTCCGATGACAACGTAGGTATAAATAAATCAGATTAAAAATATCAGTGATTTTCTAGATAAACTAAATTGTAGCTCATCAATTTGAGTAATTATGGAAAGAAACAAATTTATTGTATTCCCCATTTAGACAAGTTTTTTTTTATTATTAAGATTTATATTTGCAAATTCGGTAGTAGCTTATTAGTCAAACTTTTCTCGTTTCGGGATATTCCACGGAGCAATTAAGATAAGGCAACTTAATTAATTTATTTAGTAACAAAAAGTCAATTCCGATGATAGGATAACGTGATCCGAGTTTTACTAAGATTTCTATTACATTTAGGAGTCCTTAAGAGATTCGATATTTGGGTTCTTACCGATAAAAACTACGACAACTCTTTAGTGCACTTGCTAAGCACTAAATGCAGCACGTTTCTGGTTCAATCATGTAGTTTTTGAAAAAAATGAGTATTTTTGTCCTTAAAATAAGATAAAATGGTAATTTATCCATAAAAGATTAAAAGTGACCTATTTTGGTAAACAATTTCAAAAGTAAACCCTTTTGGTAAATAATTTTGAAAACTTATCTATTTTGGTAAAAAAAATTAAATAATAAGCCTAATTTGGTCGGCACATAGTTTTGAAAAAAAAGTTAAAAATAAACTTCTGAAATTTGAATTTAGATGTAAGTTATCAATATAGCCATACAACATTTTGCCTTATTCAGGAGCTTAATAAAATATGTTGGGACAATTGTGCTAATAACTATAAGTACCGAAATAGAAAAGAATTTTATTTTTTTTTAACAATTCAATAAGAACAATGTCTCTATTATTTATGCACAAATGGAGTTGTATAAAATAATAATTTTGCACCACCAATATAACGATTTTCATATATATGAGAAAGTAATTTCCTTCTATACTGATGTGGAGATTTTTAAAAACAAACAAAATTAAATGAAATATATAATAGTTATACATATGAGTTTCACATTATATTTACACATGCCGTGCATCTAAGTTATAAATTTTTATTAATTGAAAACTCACTATAAATAGGGCTAAAACCTATTAGTACACTAAAGAAATTCTTTTAATATACCAATTTTTAAAATGTTTCGATTAATATACAAACCTACCAAAATTTCTTTATATATATATTTATATTATTTTTATTTATTTTAAGTCTATTTTGTAAGTAACTTAAATGTCCTTGCCACTTGACAATAACATGATTGAAATAATTATTTGGACCAATTTTTCATGGATTGATGTAGTAATTAAAGTTATTTAAAAATTAATGAACTAATTGGATTAATGTTAATATAATTTTAGTATAAAAAATAACCCATTTCGAAAGAAAATGAAGGGATGCCACGTCAGCAGTGAGAGGCCACCTCAAAAATAGTGGCTTGAATTTCGGTTAATCATAAATTTGTCGTCATCTTCCCCATAACACTCCCTCTCCCTCTCTCTCTCTCTCTCTCATTCATTCCCCCCAAGCACACTCATCAACAAAATTTTCCTTTTTCTGCTTCATATCAAAATTCATAGTGCTATTTAAAATTAATTCCTAAATTGTTAATTATAAAAACCGGATAATGCATAATTAAATAACATACTCAGGAGTTTGAGAGAGAGAATGGGAAAGAGAGAGATGGAGGAGAGAGATATAGATATAGAGAGCGAAGCGGAGAGAGAGTTGGAGAGGGGGGATGAATCGGCGTCGTTTAGGGAGCCTCTGTTGGTGGGGAGGAGCAGGGGGAGTAGTCGGATTATTAATACCACCTCTCAGATCGCCATTGTTGGGGCTAAAGTTTACCCCATTGAGAGCCTCGACTACGAGTACTCTCTCTCTCTCTCTCTCTCTCTCGCTCGCTCGCTCCCTCTCTCGCCGTATTGCCTTTTTTTTATTGTTTCTTTATGATTCGGTGTTTGATTATTAAATAAAAAAGAATGTTAATGTATGAATTACGATTAGAATTTAGAGCTGCATTCTCTCTTTTCTCATTTCTAAAAGAAAATTGACAAATCTAGTTTTTAGATGCGGGGCCAAAATCACTATTTACAATTTCTAGATTAGAGAAATATTTTTTTTCTTGCCAAATTGAAACCAATACACCATCATAATCCAATATTACTTTCTTTAATATTTTTATATTTATATATTATATTTTCGTATATTAATAGTATATAAAATTTGTTTAGAAAAATTGAATATAATAAATTTCTATTATGTGAGAGAAATTACTTTCCGGAAGGTTGGATTTAGAAAATAAATGCAAAAGAGAAATTGACTTTCCTAAATGCAAAAGACTGATGTGAATGCTCTTAAAATATTATAATTTGGAAGTGGGCTCAATTGAATGAAATATTTTATATTCTTATAGCATTAACATTTACCACTAGCTTTCTTATTTAATTTTTAAATGAAATTTTTTGTAAATTCATTCCTCTTCTAAAATTCTCAAAGTTTTCTTATAAATGCTAAAACAATCACGTGTCATATATAATACATATTTAAAGCTTCGTCGCAATATGCATTGATATTTTATGTTTTGGTATAAAGCTTCATTTTTTAATAAATATTATGAAATGCAGATTTGCCCAAATCTTTTATATTAAGAATTTAAATCAAGACTGCTGATTTATGAAAATACATGCACCGTCGGTCGGTGTATTAAAATTAAATTCGTATATTAATTCTCTTGATATGCTTAAAAAGAGATACTGTTTTGCAACATTTATGCTTCAGATTTTTCATTGAGAAATTGAATGAGAATATAAAGAGGAGAGAAAGACCAGTGGGAATACTCTAACTAAAATCATGTTGTTCGATTTTTGTAGGGTTAATTAGTGATGTTAATTCAATAGATCTTTTTAAAGAGGTATTTGTTATTACTATCAATTTTATTATTAACATTCTTGTCTTAATGAAATGTAGATTTAACTTTGGTATTTGATATGAATTGTATTTGATTTATTAAATACAGTCGTGAAGCATTGCTCTTAGGTTTAGCCTTTTTAGTTTTTTCTTTTGATTCGGTGTTTGGTTAAATAAAACCAGAAAGATAAGGTGTGATTAAAATATTATAATTTGGAAATGGACACTATTACATTAAATAATTCTGTTCTAATTAAAATATTGATGTTCGATTTTGGACGGGTAGTTAGTACAATTTGATAGTGACCTTTTTCAAAGAGTGAGTTGTTATTATTATGACTATTGTTACTATTAATATTACTATCATTATCATCACCATCATTATTCTTATTAATGAAATTTAGGTATATGTTGAATTTAGTATTTGCAGTGAATTGTATCTCATCCAATAAGAAGATTATTAGATACAGTCATGTTACAATGTTCCTAGGTTTAAGCTTTATAGTTCTTCCTCTTGATTCAGTAAACTTTTATTGGGTAACAATATTAGAAAAAAACCGAGTAGTAAGGTATGTATAAAATATTACAATTTTGAATTAGGCTTCATAACATGAAATAATTTATGCTACAAATGTGTGATTATGATGTTAAAAGGGATTCTTTTAAAGAATGACTATAAATATGAATGTAGTCACATGTTGAATTCAGTATTTGCTGTGAAATTCTTTTAAAAGGGATTCTTTTAAAGAATGACTATAAACTGATGGGAAGGCATGTGCATAGTTGAAAACGGGGCTCTGAGATGAGAAGCTATTGTCACTGTTGTCGCTAGCATTTTTGTAGATAATACGAGTTTAAATCACTTTTTTTTTTTTCATCTTATTCTCCTGTATGTGAGACCTTTCTGGTTTTGTTACTTGAATCTTCTTGTTTGTAGTTTCTCTTCTTGTCCTGGTTTCCAGTATAAAACTATGTTTTCTTTCCATGCGATTTTGTGTTTCCAGTGCAACCTTAAATTTCGAATTAGGGACAAAAATTTTGATAGGTTTTTCAGGGTAACTTTCTTAAAATGAATATGGAACCAACCCTCCAACTGGCGTAAATTCATATGCTACAGGGATTCCATTTTAAAACCCAAAGCAGATTGTAGATGCATAAGCAAATATATTTACAGTTAATCAATTGTTATTTTAGTAAACATGTACTATAGAACTGGAAAGCAGATTTTAGAAACTTGAGCAAGAGCATTTATAACAAAAGTTTACTATCTTGTACATTTTTGCAGGATTATTGAAAATGACCTTTTTAAGGAAGATTGGAGGTCCCGAAAGAAGGTTCAGATATTTCAGTACATTTTTCTCAAGTGGACATTTGCACTTTTTATCGGATTGAGTACAGGGATTGTTGGCTTCTTCAATAGCATGTCCATTGAGAATATAGCGGGTTTTAAGCTCCTACTTGCTAGCAATCTCATGCTCCAACATAAGTAAGCCTGTCTTCTGCATGCCACATCATCTTAAACAATGACACTTTCTCCGATATATGCTAGTAAATTAGATTTGCTTATCTACTGTATATTGAGGGTATAGATTTTTGTGTGGCATAGTTTTACATAAAAGAATACCAAAGTGCTTTTGCTTAAAGTTTCCTTAAGTCCTGGTTCTGAAATTAGGAATAATGTAAAAAGGAATATTGCGTTATGTTTCAGCAGTTAAATCTTTTGAATATCTTGTGTATAATTCAACTTCTTGTATCTATCATAAACCATATTGTTTAGAAAAATATTCTTATGAAAGTGGAAACAACCCAAGAGAATTCTTCAAAAACTTCTATTTTATTGCCATAGAGTAGAAATGTTCTGCTCCTGCTTTATATGCATAGAGAAACTTCAGAACTGTGTATATTTATTGATTCTTTATATACAAGAAAATGATTAGCCTAATGAAATTATTAGAAAACTTTAGTATAGCCCGAAGTAGGGGTTCAACATAGGCTTGACAATTTCGTCAAAACTTAATTTGCACCCCTGAAGTTTGTTTTAGTCCTTTTCATGATATTCTAGAAATCATTCAAAGATGCAGTAGATCTGATACCATTCATCCAATAGCCTATAAGCGAAATTAACCGTAGTACAGGTACTTGCAGGCATTTGTTGCATACGCGGGTTCGAACATGGTTTTGGCTATTATTGCCGCAGCCCTATGTGCTTACATAGCCCCTGCTGCAGCTGGTTCTGGCATCCCCGAGGTGAAAGCCTATCTTAATGGTATTGATGCTCACTCAATTTTGGCCCCAAGCACTCTCTTTGTAAAGGTGAGTCAAAGGCTCACATTATCTTTTCTCTCTGTCACTCGAGATTAGAAAGGCTCATTGCCCAATATATATATATATATATATTTGTTATTTTGGACTAACATTTGTTTGGAGCTTTTATATCAGTGCCTTGCCTAAATTTTAGAGGACTATCGATCATTTGAATTATTACTCCGTGTTTGGGAACATGAGGTCTGAAATCAATAGCATTTGGATACTTTTCTTGTTTATTGGAAGGTAGGTAGTTATCACGAACATAGCAGCTATACCTTTGACATCGTAGACTTGAAATGGCTTGTGTACTACCATGTTTTGTTTTGTTTTTTTCGTGTTCTGAACTAACATTTTTTGGAGCTTATGTCAGTACCATGCACAATTCTAGACGAGTATCGACCATTTGAAATCTATCATCATGTTGGGGAAACTCACATTGAAACTCAATCGGAGTTTAATTACATCTTTGTTTTTCCTTTTTCCTTTTTCCTCTGTAGGTCAATAGTTTATGATTTCAAACATACCATATAGCTTTAAGTTTTGATATCATTAACTTGAAATGACTAGCATTCTTTTAGACCTTATATTCGTACTCCCCATAATTCTTAGATGAACTTCAACCATTTGAACTATTATGTTTGCTCTGGAATATGAAGATTTGAAATCAATAGGATTGGCATACTTCTTTTGTCTTTTCCAAGGTAACCAGTATAAAGTTTCAAACATAGACTTGAAATGACTAGTAGATCTATACAGCTCCATGGATTTATTGCTTCCTTGGGCCACTTTATAGTTTCCGTATATTATGAGTTTTTGTTAATAGGATTTATATTTGGCAGATTTTTGGTTCTATTTTTGGAGTTGCTGCTGGATTTGTTGTGGGGAAGGAAGGGCCAATGGTACACACAGGTGCTTGCATAGCAAATTTACTTGGACAGGGAGGTTCTCGCAAGTACCATTTGACTTGGAAATGGCTCAAATTTTTCAAGAATGACAGAGATAGGCGGGATTTGATCACTTGTGGAGCTGCTGCTGGTGTTGCGGCTGCCTTCCGAGCTCCAGTTGGTGGAGTTCTCTTTGCTCTTGAAGAAGTAGCTTCATGGTATATATATCTCTCTCTCCTACATGTGCACACACACTTAGCTCCTCAAAATCCACATATTCTTACATTCAAACATGCCATAACTGATTTTATTTACCTTGTGCTATAACCAAAGGCCTTTTGACCCGTTGGTATGTGTGTCACATTTCCATCATAGAGGTTGTGAGTTCAAACTAGGCCCTGTGTGCTCCCATTATCTTGCCTGTCAAAAAAGATATATAAAAAATCCCAATGTAATATTTTGGAACTTTCCTTTTAAGGCTGATCCCCATATCTAGGTGAGAATACTTTTGCAAATAAGCTATACTCATTGACACTATATGACTAAATAGGCTAACTGTTTTTTTGTTCTGTTAGCACTGACCTTGCAATTTTTGATGTCTTTTAGGTGGCGAAGTGCTCTTCTTTGGAGGACCTTTTTCACTACAGCTGTGGTAGCTGTGGTATTGAGAGCTTCCATAAGTTTTTGCCGGAGCGGAAATTGTGGACTGTTTGGAGAAGGAGGTCTAATCATGTTTGATGTTAACGAGGGATTGCCCACTTATAGCACACCAGATCTATTGGTGATTATATTTCTTGGAATTATCGGAGGCCTCCTTGGAAGCCTTTACAATTACCTGGTGGATAAAGTTCTTCGTGTTTACAGCATCATTAATGAGTATGTCTTAATAGCCCCTCTTATAAAATCACATAATTTATTATAGGATGCTTTTTCGGAAGATAAATAATCTTCACCTTCACTGCATTGTCAACGAGCGTGCAAATACCCTCCTTGTAGTTATAAATTCTAATCTCACATAAAAGCTGTTACAAGTTATATATGTCCAATTATTGAAGAAGATCCTAGTTTTGCCAAAGATCTTGTGAAATAGGCATCACAGATAATGTTATTACTGTGCAGGATTCCTTCATTTTCCATGTTAAGAAATTGGCGATTTTCGCTTTGCCTTTCCCAAGTTTCACTCAATCTTGTCCGTTTAGCAATTTTCTCTATGAAATTTTAAACTTTGTCGATCATTTTAATATCCCATGAACCACAATTCAGATCCCCCTAAATTATCTTTAGAATTCTGTTGACTTGTTAGAGAACTAGATACAATATATATAAATCCATCTGAGTTGCTTACCCCAAAAAAAAACAAAACAAAACATGTGACTCTGGGCTCTATTCCAAATAAGCATATCCTATCTTATTGTGCACCATGAGAAGCCAGTCCCACGCTATGGCTTACGTAACAAAATGGATCTCCTAGACTTGTGGCTTATCTCATTTAATGTAGCCAACAGTTTCGAAAAGCTGTTAATATCTTTTTCTCCTCCTGGTTAAAGATCTAAAAGCTTAAAGAAAGGAAATTCGGGTTGACAAAAAAAAGCACCTAGGAAGTGGTTAACGCAAAAAAAAATATATATATATATTCTTCATTTCATGATTTTTTGTTTTTCTTTTGCCTGCGAATGTCTTTTTACATGTGTGTGTGCGCATATTCATATTTATTGCAGGAGAGGTCCTGGATTCAAAGTCCTGCTCGTTATTGCGATTTCCTTACTAACCTCTTGTTGCTCCTATGGGCTCCCATGGTATGCAAAGTGTGTTCCTTGCCCCATCGGGCTTGAAGACGAATGCCCATCTGTAGGCCGATCCGGAACCTACAAGAGCTTCCAGTGTCCACCGGGTCAATACAATGACCTGGCTTCTCTCTTTCTAAACACCAACGATGATGTTATACGGAACTTATTTAGTTACGGAAATGACAGAGAGTTTCATCTCCTTACACTTTTAACTTATCTTGTTGTCATATATTTCCTTGGAATAGCCACTTATGGGATCGCTATCCCTTCTGGGCTATTTATCCCTGTCATACTTGGTGGAGCTGCCTACGGACGTCTAGTCGGGAAGCTTGTTGGCTCAGTCACGGATTTGAATACTGGTTTTTTTGCACTCCTTGGTGCTGCCTCGTTCCTTGGTGGGACCATGAGAATGACAGTGTCTTTATGTGTTATTCTTCTCGAGCTTACTAATGATCTGCCAATGTTGCCATTAGTGATGCTGGTTTTGCTCATTTCAAAAACTGTTGCAGATTGTTTGAACAAAGGTGTTTATGACCAAATTGTGAGGATGAAAGGCTTGCCTTATATGGAAGCCCACCCCGAGCCATATATGAGGAGTTTGGTCGCGAGAGATGTTGTATGTGGTCCTCTGGTTGCATTTTCAGGTGTCGAGAGAGTGGGAAATATTTACTATGCCTTGAAAATAACAACGCATAATGGGTTCCCGGTGGTCGACGAGCCCCCATTTTCGGATGCTCAAGAGCTATGTGGGCTTGTTTTGCGGTCTCATTTGCTTGTTTTGCTCAATGGAAGGTGCTTCACGAAGCAAAGGGTGAGAAATGGGCTGGAAATTTTGAAGAGGTTTAAAGCGTTTGACTTTGCGAAGCCGGGATCTGGTAAAGGGCCAAAGTTTGAGGATTTAGAGATCAGCGAAGAGGAAATGGAGATGTTTGTTGATCTCCATCCGATTACAAATACATCTCCGCATACAGTGATGGAGACCATTTCCCTAGCTAATGCTGCGGTCTTGTTTCGGGAGCTCGGGCTTAGGCACTTATGTGTAGTGCCAAAAACACCCGGGGTGAGTTATTTACTCTTCGGTGTAGTGATATATTTCTTTTCTTTAACACTAAAGCATCG
>MKEJ01018051.1:0-17949 GCA_001753735.1 Embelia ribes
TCAAGTTGCGGTTATACGTACATATATTTACGACATGATTGTGCTAGATTACTTATCAGTACTGTTCACTTTATTTCAGTGATTTCAAATTTCGTATCAGTACATTTGTTTTTCCGTACTGTTTACTTTAATTAGTTAGTTCTATGATATTGTAAACTTACCATCCGCTTTGGATATTTCATGAGCAGATTAGGCAGCCGTCAACCACACATTGCACTCCGTCAGAAATTTGTTAGCATGCAGTAGGTTTTGAGTTTCAAGGGTGGTAATATCTGGACTTAGATAGTTTTTGATTTTCGCGCAGACTCGGATATATATTATTTTGTTTCAGCGTACAGTTTACGCCATGTACTGGACTTAAATAGTAGACTGATATATTAGACTTTTGGGTAGTTGTTTATGTTTATCTCTGTGCAGTTTCAGTTTCAGTTTCTTTGGTTTATCTATTGTTGTTATGGTTTCTTTTAGTATATCACCCCTCGGTTCCAGGTGCTTGGGATTCGGGGGCATAACAGGAAAGACTAGTTCTTTTATCAAACATCACCCAAACATGAACGTCCAAATGATAAGAGTGAGATTAGGAGTCCAAATTGATTTTCTTTTTGGCCTTCTTCTCCTCTCAGATTGAGCAAGTTTTACCAAGAGGTAGCTTCACTCCTTCTCTCCTTCTCTCCTTCTCTCCTTTTTTCTCTCTGTGAATGTGTAGATTAGAACGTGAATAGTAATAGAGAGAAAAAGAAGGGAATTAAGTTTCCGTTCCAGTTTTAGTTAATTGCAACATAGTCACCCAATTTCATTAGTTATTTAAAACAAGGCCTTACAACTCTATGCCATGCAATAATAATATTACAACATAACTCTTAATATTATTATGAAAATGAAAAAAAATATATTTAGTCGAATTTTCGGAACATTACACTTAGCACTAGCATAACCTAAAACATAAGAAACATAACAAAAAGTACAAAAAATGTCATATATTACCTCTTTGCCACTCCACGCCTTTTCAGGATGCTATTATCCAATGGGATAGATGGATCTCAATTGATCAAATAAGTTGCAATGCTAATTGTTTCTGCCTAAAAATGAAATGGCAAAGCTACATGAACTCTCGAGTATTTGGTCTACTCATTGAGAGTCATATTCATACTCCCTGCCATACCATTCTATTGAGGACTACCCCTAATCATCTTCTACATAGAAATACCACTTTCAGCATAATATTTCTAGAACTAAGTCAATTCATATTCATCCTTATTATCATATCGCAAATACTTAAAGCTTCAACTCTTTCTTCCTAAACCAAAGCTTTCCACAATTTAAATTTATAAAAAGCAACAGACTTATTTTTTAAAAAATAAATCCATACCTTCCTTGTCGAATCATTAATGAAGGTTATATAACAGTAAGCGCCTCTAAGAAATGTAAATGGTGATGGCCCACAAAAGGGCAGTATGGACTAGCTCTAATTTCTCATTTTTAGCATTCTAACTTGCCTAGCAAAACTTACTTTCTAATGCTCGCCATAAATATAGTTCTCACATATGCTGATTTTTATTGTTTTTATACCCGGTAGCTTCCCCTTTGACTAACATACCTCCATTCTTTTCTCAATCATATGAACCAACTTGCAGTACCAAAAATCAACATCTAAATATATTTCTATAACTACTATCATATCACATCTACACTCTGTCATATAAAGAGCACCCTACTTTACATAGTAAACTATCACCATAGCTCCCTTCTTGATCTTCTATAGTCCACCTTTGAAGGTGACCGAGTGACCATCATCGTCAAGTAGCCCAACAGATATACCATTCTTCTGTAAACCTAAAATGTACCTAATATTTTCAAAAGTCTACAAGATTCTTACCGAAAACATGATAGAGCTCTACATTATTCATCAAACTTAATGCTAATCGAACTAAGCTGAGTAATACTTGAATTAAATTCATTTGAATATTCCATACTAGAGGCATTCTCATTTATCCTCAAGCTGAAAAGCTTACGTATAAATTGAACCTTACTTCTAGCAATAGGATTTTCATACATATCCTCTATCACTTGCATACAACCTTTTATCGTGGTCTCTTTCACAATATTGAAAGCAACTACTCTCTTCGACAAAGAGAGACGGATAGTTCCTAGAGCCTTGCTATCTAGGATTTTTCATTCGCCATCATTCATATCAGTAGATTCATCATTAGAAGTCTTATAAAGATTCTTACCATAAATATAATCTTCCATCTGCATCTTTAGAACTCATGGTTCTCACTTGATCAAATCACGACCAAATCATCAATTAAACCCGAGACAAATACCGAACCCAATGCTATGATACCACTTACTATGACTATGGATCGAAATCAATATCACGCCTAAGACTAGTATGGATTTTATATATGATTTAAGCAACCAATGCAATTAGAAAAAGGAAGAGATCACACACAAGATATTTTAACTTGGTTTGTCCAACTGTAATATCCCAAAAATTTATGGGTAAAATTTTCTCATTGTTAAATAACACTCCCTCCGTCCAACTTATTTTGTCCTCTACGGAAAACCAAACTTATTATTAAGTACATCAATAAATGAATGTCCATGTATTAATTGGTATTACTTCTTCTAAATATATCCTTTATTATGTATATATGATGAATATTTAAGATTACAAATCACATTAAATAAGGGTAAATTAGTAAAATTATCAAATGTAGTGGAATCTAATTTTGAAAGTGACCAACAATTTTGGACATCCCAAAATTGTAATAAGGACTAATTAAGTTAGATGGAGGGATATGAGTTATAATATTTATCTTCTGTCGTATATGTCGTGTATTAGTGTTTGAATGTGGTGGGCGAAGTTTTAGGATCATGGTTTGGCCTCAGGAAAGGATTGAATGCGGTTTAGTGTAAGTTGTAATTTTGACAACTATTCGGTATCTTGGCTCTATCTCACAAACCATAAATCCGATTTAGGTCTATGATATACCTTGGAAAGCTATTTTATTTATCTACAACTTTAGTGTTTTGACAAAAATTTGATTTGACGCATGGGGGGGTTAAACATAGGCCCAAATTGTTTAGAACAACACAACTAGTAGTAGAACAGGGAATCTATTTTAGCCCTTAAAAGACATTTCTTTCCCCTATTGTTGCAACTAGAAAGAGAAAGGAAGAGGAGTTCCAATATCATCCCGGCCACCTCGGTTGGCATCCGGATTCAAGACCTAGATATTTATAATCCTTGTATCAAGGAGAACATTTTAAAGTAAGTTTTATCTTACGTCTAGTCCGTTTGCATTGCCTTGGTTTTCATGCCCATTAGGTACATCGAAACAAATTGGATTTTCTTCTTCTTTGTCATGTGTGGATTGTTTTTATGTATAGATTCATTATGGTTCAAAGTTGTTTGTTAGATCATTTTGAGAGTTGAAGTTCAAAGGTTCTCGGAATGATTTCATTGCATTTCATTCATATTTTGGCGTCAAGGTATACATACTTCTTACTCACCATTGCGATAACTATGCATTGGTGTAATTTTTATCATTTCGTTTTATCGGTGACTCTCATTTTTCGTGCCAAATGAGTTCGTTAAAATAAAATTAGGAAATGATTTCCTTACATATTGTAAACCATTTTCATGTATAGGAATACGGTCATTCATGTGGGGGAGTTAGATTGATTCGGTGGCATAATATGAGATTTTTCTGGAATCACAGAAGGGACATTTCGATAACTCTTATGGAGGTGTATGAGATACAAGCAGATTCAGAACAAAAATATAAATCTAAATTTTTGTATGTATATCGACATGGGTAGTATATCATTATTTCATTAGTCAATTTCGTCTATAGAAATGTAGTTAGTATAGTTATGTATTAGCATATAGATGCTGGTAGTAGTATCTATTCTATATCATAGTAGGGTTATATGTGTATATATATATATATATCATAATACATATATATATATATACACATATACGGTGGAACGGTGGTGAGGCATCTATAACGGGGGTGTATCAGTGACATCGATGGCG
Organism: Embelia ribes; assembly: GCA_001753735.1. Lineage (NCBI taxonomy): Eukaryota > Viridiplantae > Streptophyta > Magnoliopsida > Ericales > Primulaceae > Embelia > Embelia ribes. The sequence continues at coordinate 4,046 of MKEJ01018051.1, forward strand.
TATCAATGATAGCACTGGCACTTATGTGATTGTGTTGGCATCTCTGTGGCTATGTTGGCTTTTATGTGGCTGTGTTGACTTTTGTTGTGGATGAGTTGGCATTTTTGTGGCTATGTTGGCATATCTGTGTCTGTGTTGGCATTTATATGGTTGTGTTGGTGTACTATTGCTATGTTAGCGTATTTGTGAGTATGTTAGCATTTTTTTGACTTGTTGGCATTTCTATGGCTATGTTGGAATTTTTTGTGGTTTTGTTGGCATATATGTGGCCGTGTTGACGTATCTGTGGCTCTATTGGTATTTTTATGTCTATGTTGGCATTTATGCGGTTGTATTAGCGTATATATGCTATGTTGGTGTTTTTGTGGCTGTTTTGCATTTATATGGTTATGTTAGCATATATGTAGTTGTATTGCATTTATGTGGTTGTGTGGCCTATTTATGGTTGCATTGGCATTTTTGTGGCTGTGTTGGCGTATTTGTGGCTATATTGGTGTATATGTGGCTATGGTGGCATATTTATAGTAGAGTATTAGCATATCAGTGGTAGAGTAGAGGCGTATCCGTGGTAGAGTGACTACAGAGAAGATTATATATATATGGAGTTGATTATATGCATGTAGAGTTATATATATGTGTGTGTGTGTGTGTGTTTTTACGTGCACACGTGCATGTGTGTGTGGAGATATGTGTGTGTGTGTGTGGATATATATATATATATATATATATGTATGTATGTTGAGTTATGAGCACTTGATAGCTCTAAGTTAGGGAGCACCTGATAGCTCTGAGTCAGGATTAATACCCTTTGGGAAAAGTATCTAACAAGTCTAAGTCAAGATTGATGCCCTTCAGAAAGAGTGCCTAACATATCTGAGTCAGGATTTTGTATTCAGTGTATGTGATAGCCAGAAGTATGAGTGGCCTTCGTTACGTGTAGAGCCAGGGGCATGAGTTGCCTTTGTTATGTAAGCCAGGGGCATGGGTTGCTTTCATTATGTCTTGTTCACATATGATTGTGAGCCTCCCAATAAGTACCGTTATAGGAGCGGGCATGATCATGTCACTGAGAGAATGTTGGATCATTGTAAATCCTTGTAAGACATGTAATACCATCGTGATGTGGAGTCTGGATTTATAAAGAGAAGTGGACATGTGATGCCAACCCGTTATAAATTTTGATATGAAGAATTAGGGGCTCAATATGCCTTCCTTTTGCGAGGAATCGGGAGCTTGATATGCCTTCATTACGCGAGGAGTTCGGGGCTCAATATGCCTTCATTCTGCAGTAAGTTGTGGACTTGATATGCCATTGTTATGCAAGGAGTCAAAGGCTTGATATGCGTTCATGATATAGTAGTCGGAAGCATACAATGACTTCGGGATATACATTTTGTCATGGCGATATGCGATATGCAACAGTGATGTGAAATGGCGATGTGCGATGGTGATGTACAATAACGATATGTGATAGCGATGGGTGATAACTATAACGAGGGCGATGGCATATAGGGATGATGTATGGCATGGTGATGGCATAGCATGATGATGTATATAGATTTTCTATGATGCCGAGAGCACGTATGTTATAGACTTAGTTCTCGCCCCTCATGTCGTAGACATATATTTACTTAACTTATTATTAAAGTTAAGTTTTATATATTTGCATATGCATTCATAGCATGTATATACGTAGAATCATTTTCATAGTGTTGTATAGAATCTGACCTGAGTATTTGTTATATATGCATTTTGGACTTATGTGGTTTTGTAGGGACGGTGGAGTGACGTGCAAAACATGTTGATATAGCATGTATTTGTAGCAGAGAATATTGGTAGTTGTTTTTAGCATAATTTTGTAGTATAATTGTTCTTGTATTTGAGGCTAGAGATTGATGAACATATTTCTTTATTTCTTTTGGATGAACATGCAACTCGGTGAATTGCATTTCGATATTATATGTATGTGCACTCTGATATGTAGTTCATATAGATTCGATGGAGATTTAGTCATGTTATGTATATATTATTGGCAGAGTTGGTTGTTGTTAGGTTTTGGTTTGGTTAGTTCTTCTTCTTCTTATTTTTTTATGTAACTCACGTTCTCGGGTCACAGATTACAGGACGTGACACTTCACAAATCTCCACCACAAAATTAGGACATATAAACATATAATATCAAATTATGCAAAGAGGCACATAAAATCTTGTAGTTCTAACCATAAAACAGTAAGATCCTAACCACACCTATGATTGTGCGCACAAATTCCCTCATAAAGACTCGAAAGAGAACCCTAGAAACCACCTCTAAGGGAAACATCGTCTAATTCACGAGAACCTATGATAAATTGATAAGAATCCATCATCAATCATCCACACAATTCTCAATCGAACAATAAAATCGTTAATTGATGGATTAGGGTTGTAAAGAATTGCAAATAAATCATGAAAAACTTGCCTCGCGGAGAAGAGAATGAAAGGAAAACTTTGAATTCGCTCGTATATGGATAATCAGAACGATTCCCCAGCCTAGAGATTGATGTTTTTTACCCTAAGGATTGCCCTCTCTATATATATTTGTGTTTGGAGGCTGAAAATAATGTTTTTAAACACTTAGGGTTCGACAATATAATACGGCACCTGTTTTTACAAAATATTTTGAAGACAATCTCGTTCAAACAAGACTACATTTCATCCGGACCAAAATGCTTCTCGTCCGAACGAGATATGGTCTCGTCCATAACAAAGTTGGCCCTTGCTCTTCAGATACCTATTCACCCCTTTTTGATCTCTTTCCACTTTGAATTAGCTTTTTCTCAAAACATTAAAATTGTAGATAACTTAATCCTCTTTCAGACCATATATTATGGGCTTTCATTAGACTTTTAGTTTTAAAGTTATAGTCAAACTATCGGACAACTATAAAAAATTATCATTAATTTATTGAAAGTTGTTCTATGGTCAAAATCGCCAAAACTCTCCTCAACATCCATCATGTCATTCAATAATGTTGCTTCTAGTTTGTTGATCATAAAAACAAAGAATGGGACCTTACAATTACCGCTATGGTAGTCACTACCATTACGAGGAGATAATTTTCTTATCTCATCAGTTGCTCTAATTGTTCGCGGGCTTGGCAAAAAACCTTCTCAAAATTAAAGGTCTCAAGCTCCCTTGGTCAGATTTCCAAATAGGTGATGGCACTTCTATCTCTCTCATGTTCGACTCTTGGCTCCAAAATGATCAAATTCTTTCTACTGTAGTAGACAAGTTCTTAAGGATCCTAGCTCCTTGCCTTTATGAATGGCATAATCTCACAGCAGCCCAACATTAATTTAATTAAATTGGAGCTTTTCACTCTTCGAGTCCTTCCCCACCCTCTCGGAAAAGGTTGAAAATATTTCTCTTTTGGGTTCTAATCCCTCTATACAATGTTCTAATCTACTTACGAAGTGATGAGCAATTATTTATAAGATATCAGTGTCTAAAACCGATTATTATATTATCACTCATTGTTACTTTTATCCGTCCTACTGACGGACTTGCTATTAAATTGTTAATATATGCACTTGTTGATCAAATCAATCCAAGGGAAGGCAAATGTTAAACTTCTTAAATACACTAATTATAATTATTCCCCATACTATAAACGATTAAAAACTACTGTGGAGAACAATATTATCCTTGTTTAACGGTAAAAGAAACGGTGCAAATGTCTATGTAGCAATCATCTCCAATGAACATGTCGGAATTATGGTAAAAGGTGCCAGTTCGAAGGTACTGAAAATACTCCCTTGGTTTCATATTAATTATCATTTAAAAAAAATATTTCGTTTCATAATAAGTACCACTTAGAAAAATAATGTTGTTTTTATTATTTTTTTCTAATTTTATTCATATTAATGATTCACCGCATTAATTTTTTTAGTATTTTAATAAATAAAAATATAATAAAATATAATATTTTTTATGCAAATGAGATTATTTAATGGGCTTTTTAATTCTTGTGTTGTAAAACTACACTTAATATGAAATGGAGGAAGTACATGACTACAAGACTTTCTAAAATACTACTCTTACAGTCACTTTGGTGTAAGGATTTTTTGAAAAAAAATTATAATAGAAAAAAAAATATTATACTAGAATCCATGATATTTTGTTAAAAAACTTTCCTTTATATCACATTTTTTTACGAGAAATTATTACACCAAACAAACCCTTAAAAAATCATCTTAGAAACTTAAATACTGTCTCAAAATATTTTAAAACCCACATCTATTTCTATAATAAAGTAACATCATTCCCTACAGGTTATACTTTCCGTTTCACAACCCTTTGTATTGACTTACATGAGCCGAATGCAATAGAAAATAATAAAAAATTATTTTTCCTGATTTTTAGGGCATGTTTTTCTCTATAAATTTGGATCAATCAAATATAGATGTGTTCATTTAAGTTCTTAAACATTGACCTTTACTCCGGCAAAGGTTGCCAGGATAAGCAGTTCGATTCCGACAGATTCGGATAAGAGGTAGTGTAGTAGTCCAGCTAAGGGAAAAGCCAACATCAAGAAGAGAAGCCCGAGAGGCCCTCCCATGTCGACAGCCAACGAGGCAAAGTAAGGGCAGAGGAGCAAGGTCCATTCCAAGACTGACACCACCATGTGCTTCACTCTCCCGATGGTGGCGCAAGTTTCCACTGGCGGAAAGGTTGCTACGACCATCTTGGACAAACGTTTCTGTGATCGGAGTGATGGAAGTGCTTAAGGCAAGGGATATGTATATATATATAAAGAAGAAACCATATGTTTGTTGGGAGCCACAATAATCGGGTTATTTAAGAAAACAACAAATTATCCTATATCTTGGCCTAAATTTTCTATGTAGCTTCCTCCTTTCCCTCAATTTTTAATTACTTTATGATAATTTTAACTAAAATCCAGTTCCACTTTTAATTCCAGGCTGGCTTTGTTCGATTTATAGAAGTTTGAGACTTAAGAATAGTGTTAGATAGCACTTGGGATTAAAACAACGTAATAGTGATGATCGGTGCAACGAATTTTTTCTTTGCAATTGTTTTTTAAATTTTTTTCTGTAGCGGATGTAACAGACTTTGTACAATGCCATAAAGCTCCATATGTGGCTGTTTTGATTGATAAGCAGGAGAAATCTACCTCACCGATATATCAGTCTGTAGCGATTACAGTAGCGGCCGGAATAGTTGCATAGTAGGCCAATTTTTAAAACCATCCCTACAACCCAAAAAATCTTAACCTTAATAATTTATATTCCGTAGTAATTATCAAATATCATCACACATAGCTGCGGACCTTGATTCCTCCTAAAATTCTTTTAACTGGAGTATAAATTAATGAAAGTATATAATTACTAAAATATTAATTCGCCTTTATGATGAATATGATTGAAGTAGTAAGACCTCTTATTAATAAAATGTTCTCTATTTTGCTTAAATAATCTATTAAACATTTAATTCACTTTCTATCTCCACCATACCAAAATCAATGATTTATGTATTTTCACTATTTACTCATCTCAATTTGTGTGCCAAGCTTTAATGTAGTTTATTGATTTTAATTGTATACATAAGTCTTTCTACATTGGGTTAGATAGTTCATAACTGTAGCTGAGTTATAAGCTATTAACATCAATAATAAGGTAAGGTTATGAAACTTTTTAGTAAATTTTCCTTACCAAAATCAATTATTTATGTATTTTCATTATTTACTCATCTCGATTTTTGTGTAAAGCTTTAATGTAGTTTATTGATTTTTGTTGTACACATGACCTTTCAATATTGGGTTTTACATCTTTAATATAAGTCTTCCTACATTGGGTCAGATATTTCATAACTAGAGCTAAGTTATAAGCTATTAACGTCAATAATAAGGTGAGGTTATGAAACTTATTAGTAAGTTTTAAGATAAATTTAATTACGGGTAATTTTGTGAATTGTTAAATTAGTAGTTATAACAAGTATTTGATTATGTGTGTGTGTGTGTATGTGTAAAGCCGAGGTGAACATTAAATTGAATACAGGGTTCGATGTTTCGTACGATATTATGAAACAGACAGGGTTTAGTGGCAAACTCGCCTTTGCATAATGAGGTTGGGACTTGATCGAGTTTTAAGTTTTGAGTATAGCCTGATGACCTGTGATGCGTTAGAGTAAGTGTTACTCTTCTAGTGTCGAGCGTTTGGTGAAATGACATTGTAGAATAACTTGTTTGTAGTAGGTAGGTTATGTTATCTATTTACTATTTTCAATCTTGTTTTCTTTATATTGTATTATTTACACTAAAGTTTCTTATCTAGTGTGTATAAATATACTTGTATATCTATATATTCATGGAGATACCAAACGACATGGTGTGTTCATATAAGAGTGGAAAATTGAGTTTATTTTGGATGTTGGGATGTTACCGAATCGAGCATAGCAAACTAGTATAGAGCAACTCTATGATTCAGCTAATTTTTTTTCACTTTGCTTTTGTTAGCAACATTTATATACTATGACACTTGTAATTCTTGTTCAGTTAGTTTTTGTATATGTTGTATATTGTTTCCAAGGTCACAATTCCTTCAATGGTTGTTATCTTATACGGCTCACATTTATATAGATGCATAACTGCATTTTAATGTTATAACATGTTTAATTGATGTGGCATGACATAATGACATAATACCGAGAATTTTCCTTTACTGTCAAGATATCTTTATTTTTTTTAATTTACGCATACGTTCTTCCAATAGTCTCGTAACTGTTTGAGGGTCGCTATAAAAATAACCACATGTTAGATTAATCACTAATTGGGGATAGAGTTTATTCTAAAAGACTGGAGAAGTTAAGAGGAAAAGCAACGGATATTGGTAATATTATATAATATGGTCTCGTTTGGGAGCCACATCTGGACTTATTCAGATTGGTGGTAGTACTAACCCAATGCTTTTCTACTGTTGTGTTTAGAAGCTAAAATCTAATTGGCTACTTAGCATTAATGCTAATTTTTTTATTTTTTATTTCCTAAAAAACGGAGATTTTCAAACTTGATTTATCTATTATTTATTAAACAAATTAACTTGATTGGTTAAAAGTTTCAACAAGACAAATTCTAATAATCAATAAAGAAAGGCAGTGGACAACTTATTCATATTAGCAACCTTCAGACCTTCATTTCTAAATGTACACTGTTATGAAGGCAAATTACGCAATCCTAGTTAGCAAACCTGCCACTATTTATTGGGTAGAGTATAAATGGAAGTCGGTGTGTGTAACGGTTTGGTTTGGAAATTTTTCTAACTGAAAATCAATACCCAAATTTCCCAATTTCATAATAAAGTGTTCCCGATCCTGAACCGAAAATCTTCGGGTACTCGAAAATTTAGAAACCTAAATCTCGATCCCGAACCAAACCATTTTTTTAGGAAATTTGCTTCAGTATTTCAGTTTGGATTTCTAAAATTCCGAATGTTTACTCACCCCTAATATAAATCAAATACCAAATGTCACCGTTTGGTTACATATGATATATATGTATGTATTTAATTCTACTATAAAAGTATCAACTTTCCTAATGTTTCATCTTTTTTATTCATAATCCGCCCATTAATGGAGATAAATCTCCTAATAACTATCTAATCTAATTAAATGTTATCATGATAATTGAAAGCAAATATTTTATATTTGTTCAATCATATTGTTGTAAAATTAAAATATGAATATATGTGCTTTTATATATTCAAACCTAATATTAATGTATCAATCACTCTCTAAAAACTTTGACCCATTCTGTAATTTAGTTAAGTAATTATACTAAGGAGTATTAAGTAGAACGAGTCCAAACAAGCCACATCCAATCCGATTAATAAGCTAATGTGGGTTTGCGACTTAATAGAATACATGTTGAAATGAGTGATTGATATCTAATTTTGTAAGTTTAGAGTCTAAATTCTCTATATAAATTTTAAATGAAATTTTATGCTCTATTTTCTATTTTGATTTATTAATGGAAATATCTAGTCACATAAATAGTTTATTTTGACAAAGAGGAGATTGACATAGTTGTCAAAGATAAGATTACAAGGTGTGCAGCCTATAACAAACTTTGATAAATTATATTTCGAAAAGAAAACAAACTGACACAAATAGATGTTAGATATATTTATGATATGATCAATTGATTAAAAAATAATGCCCGAATCATATTTTTTTATTTCAATGTGGATATCAATTTATAACATTGGTTGGCGTTGGATGATTCCATGACACGATGGTTGCAAACAATATCAGGCATAACTTACTAACAAATCGGTTCAAAATTTTTCATTGACTAATAATTAGGTGTAAATTTTGGAACTTTTGTAAATACTCTTGTCTTTGAGATTTTGTGGGTTACTTGTAATCATGTTCTCTTATTAAAATGCTCAACAACTAAGTTAAATCTTTTTCTCTCATAATATTATTAGATTTATTTTGTTTATCACACAAAATTATATATTGTAAATTAAAAAACTTTCATCATAGTCATTTTATTTTGATGTGGTTTTCTGAACAAGCTATGAAAATCATGGTTGTCAAATTACAATTGCCAATCAATGAATTGCACCTAAAGCGGCAAAGGAAAAATTGCAATATTTTAGCGATTGAATTACATATACACACAACGCATATGTACTTCCTCTAGTATATGTGTGTGTGTGTGTGTGTATATATATATAAAACAGTAATGATGAAAAGATACCTGATGGGAGAAGGCATAGGCCAAGGCCCGCTCACGTTTGACAGCGGCTTCTTCTCTATGATGTATCCTTGCAAGAGCCTCCTCCATTGTTTCAGCGCCACCACACCATTCCACCTGTTGAGAAGTATAACATTACCAGAGGGGGGATTCAGATTTCGGGATAATTCTAAAATCAACAGGAATGTGCATAATAAGAAACTAGAGCCACGTTTGGCGCCAAGATTATATTATACAAAAGACAAATACAAAGAAAAATAGTCATTTTTACGTCAATCCTAGTTTCTTGAGCAAGCCGCAAATATTTCTGAATAGCATATAGTTTAGGCGGGGTTCTGCAAAGCGAATTAGATAGATGACCTTGGATGTATAACATCAAATATTTTCTGAAAATTGCACCTCTAAGTCATGAAGTTTTTCCTCGAGCTTTAATTGATTTTCCAATTTCTTCTGCCTGATCCGCCCTTCTATCACCATGGAAAGCCTGCGAGCTCTGATCTGAGTCTGTATTTGGTGCCACATGTGCAGATAGCTCAACGTTGTTGAAGCTTGTTTGCAAACGGTATTGCCTTGGGTCAAAACTTGCAATCTTGATATCCCTTTCAACCGCCGAAGACTCTTCCTTGCCTACAGTCACCCCCAAAAATTGAAAAATAATAATTTAGCAATAGCAGAACCCAAAAACATTGAACAGTATGCATGGGATCAATTGTTGAAATTGCAGGTAATAAATTTAAATATATACCATATGCACCCTGTATGCTGTCTGAATTTGGGTAGCTGCCATGTCTTCAGTCAAAACTGCAAGAACCCTTAATTTTCCATTAGCAGCGCGAGATATAGAAGATTTTTTCTTAGGATGATTTTTGTGTTTGTCTCCATTTGAGTTTTCAGATTCAGTAGATTCCTGTTCAATTTCAAGAAAACAGATAAGATATATTTACGTGGTACTTTTTCCTAAATATTTTGATAACGACCAAGCTATTACAAGCCATTATGGGGGCAATAGCACCAAACTGGTATTGAGCTAAGCCCCAAAGACTTTAACAAATTCATGCCCAACAAAGAACACAAATTGGACGACTCAAATGCACTCCGAGGAACTATTCTCTCATATCGACGCATGAATAGAACTGAAGAATTTCTTGCAAAATATATGCTAATACGAAAAAGCAAAGAACAAAAAGCAAAGAACACTAAGATATTTGTTGACCCAATTCGTTAATGTGACTAAGTGTGGAGGGCCCCAATCCCCCAGTCTTCATTTCCAACCAACACAAACACAGAAATACACACACAAAATATGGAATCACAAAAAATAAATTGAATGTTCAACAAGGAAAAGGAGATAATAAGAATCACAAGATTAAACCACAAACAAGACCTAGCAATAGTAGATCAGGCCTAATAAACCCAAGGACTAGCATACCTTCATTTGCTTTGATCTCGATTTCTTCGAGCCAATTATAGTCTTCAACCAATCTCCGGAACCCATTATTGATTTCAAATAACAAAATTTAACTTACTGCCAAAATCCTATAAAGAAATTGGTCACAATCTGCATTAGGGGTCTTCAAACATTTTAACAAAAAGCTAGCACATAGTTATAATGCCAATAGTGGAGAGGACAAATGCACAAAGGAAAACAAAGCCACAATATATTTGAGAATATCTAGATTTACATCAATCAGATCACAGAGAGAGAGAGAGAGAGAGAGAGATTGTACTCGGTCAATGATGATGAACACCTAAATCTAAGAGAAAGGTTAGATTTTGGATTTGCAAATGATAATAAATTACCTAAAAGTCAAATCTTTCATCTGCTTAGCAATAAGGGCACTCACACTAGTGCTTCTAAATGAACCCGTAAACTAAATTTTAGGAACCACTTACACAAATGTACTTAATAGCATTCCGACCCCTAAAAAATATGGCGTTTGCTACACTAAACCTTTCAACTGGGGACTACCGTTCATAACTAATACTATTTTTTTCACTGTAGGGATCTGATGTGAGCAATCTCCAAATTCAAGCCTCTAATGAAAAGTTTGAGTTATGGAGCCTCTAATTTAGTTATAGAGATTAAATCTTAAGCATTGGAAATGGATAATCTAGGGATCCCCTAATAAACCAACGGTAAAACAAAGGAAAAAAGTCAATGAACATGTGGAATTTAGTAAAAAACAACATTAGATAAACGAAAAAAAATGGGAGTAACATTAGGGACTAACCTGCACATGGGTTTGGATCCTTGAATGTGGGGAGACAAATGGGTAATCTAAATCTGGAAGAAAGAGAGAAAGATAAGTTGGTGGAAGAGAGAGAGAGAGAGAGAGAGTAGGGAGCAAGAGTAGAAGAGAAGAAATACTTCAAACAAGGTGTAGGGGAAAAGGAACAAAATGTAGATGATGAGATTGCTGTTGGTCCCATCTCCAGCCATTTGTTTCCTAAATTTGGGTCAGCAAATTGTATCTATCTACCCATATATATGCTTCCGAGAATTGTATACATGATTGAGATTGATTTTTCTCATATATTTTATTTTCTAAAAATTTATTTTTTTATTAAAAATTTATATTCTAAAAATTACTTATTCCAATTTTTAAAAAAATTATTAAAAATTAATAGAATAGTGAAATATATTAAATATAATATAAAAATTATTTTTCTTAATGTTAACTAATATTTTAAAATTTTGCTTAAAATTTTATTTTTTTTAATACATAAATTATTGAGAATTTATTATTAAATACCGGTGGGAATGCTACGAGGGCATAACACAACATTGGCATGAAAGGTGAGTTTTACATGTGCTTATGTTTGTAAATCATCCATCCAAATCTATTTCCGAAAAATTGTATACCCATCATAAATGATCATCCCTAGGCGATTTTACTTGATACACAATTTTAGGGAATTTTCAATTTAAATTTTAAATTGAAAAAAAATATTAAGTTTATCCCTATTAATTTTTGAGCTAATTTTACTCTAATGAGTAGGAGTGAGCAATAATAATAATTTATTTTACTTTGGAATGATATCATGTTTTCTAAAATATAAATGCCCAATTATTTTTGGATATCTCAATTTAGAAATGACACATTATATTTGGACATAGGAATTATCTCACATGTGGGAAGAATTACAACACGAGAGAAAAAAAATAGGCATGAATAAATACCTAATTAACTAGAGCATGGTAAGATTACTACCATATGTTTTAAACTCGTTTTAATTTCTATTTTTCTTAAGATAACAAGTAGGTAGTAAATTTTGGTAAAAATAACATGAAATAAAACTTTTTAAAAATAAATAGAAATATTTCTAACAATGAACAATAAGTTTTTATAAGTTTGACTAAGAAATGTGTATAATAATTTGATAAGCATCGACGGTTCAGGAGAGGTTATGGCCTTGGAATTCTGAGATTAATCTCCTTAGCCTTGTTGGTCTTATATTGGGGACTTTTTATTGTAAATTGCGAAATATTAAAAATGTACTAATTGAGTCCTATTCTTCTACTTTCTTGTTACTATTTTCCAGGCTATAATAATAGCTTCATCAGTGGTTCCAAGTCCTTCTCACTAATCTTTTGTAGTTGGAAAACTAAAATGGATATTTTGGCAAAAGAAGCACTTCATTTTTTTGATAATGTTTGGAATCAATATGTCCCTTTAATTCTCTTTTGAATGTAATTAATCATGATAAGTCCGGGTTTAAAGTTGTGAGAAATATACCAAATATTTGGACATGTAATAATATCTTTTTGTGAGGAACATAGCAAATATTTTGACTTGTTAAAAAATCTTGCATCTGCCAATGTTGATAAATAGTAAAGAATGTAGTATTTTTTTACATGCGTCCGCCAATGTTGATAAATAGTAAATAATATAGGATTTTTTTATATGTTACCTATTAAGATGTATCATATTGGATTTGTGCGAGTTTCGATACAATCTTTTTAAAGAGCATGAGTGTAAAACATCATGTGTGGTGCATTCTAAATGGCAGCATGTAAGAAAATATTATATACTTGTATGTATAAATTTTCTATCCAATAGTAAAATCCTTATACTATAGTCATGTCACAATGAGGATATTGCATGTATCCAATCTTATTTATCAGAGGATATATTCAAAAATATTCATATTAATACTTGATCTTTTATTATATATGGACAATCCATGCATAAAATTTTTGCGTTGTGAGATCCGGAAAGAATTTGATGTTGTAATGCCATCTACCTAATCCTATGTATGAAAATTTCTTTAAGAAAATTAATCTAAAAAAAGTTACCATGTTTCTCTCTCAATCTCTACCCTTCAATCAAAGGCCACCAACCGATGCTCCAACTCATATTAGCAGATGGGTGCAAAAGCGACCGGTGAACAAACTAGGAATAATGTTGTTGTTGAGACAGCTATAGATACATGCGTATATATGTAACGCATAATACAAATCCTTGAAACTGTAATTTCATGGGCAAATTGTGAAAGCCTTAAATTTGGAGTTTCTAAGATGATATTATTACTTGAAGAAACTACTTACCTAAATAATCGGCTTCTAAAATAATTAATAAATTAAACCGTTTCAATAATGAAAGCGAAGTGATGTTTCTTTCATCAAACTAAAAAAAATTTTCAATTTTATACCCCTTTTTTTTTTTTTTTGGCTCTTTTGCCGTAATTGATACATTTCCAAACTAAAATAAAAAGTCCCATGTGTTTTATTAAACAAAGCAAAAAGAGAAGTGCCTTCTATGTTTACAAATAGTGTTTCATTTACATATAATTTTAGAAAATATCAACCAATAATTTATGCTCCCTCCGTACTAATTGGATGGTTGACTTGGCACATAATTTTATACAATTTATATTTAAAAATATAAATTTAATTTTTTTATTATATACAAATATTAAATTGTTATATTTTAAAACTTCCTAAAAAAAATGAATTCAATTATTTGTGAACGGGGAGTATGTTAATTATTTTTGAGTGTCCCAAAAGGAAAATATGGAGTATTATTATTATTAAACAGAGAAAATAACGGTTACAAAATGCGATTTTTTAAAGTTATTTTTAATAACATTTCTCTGTTAATATAACAATTAATGAAGTAGTTTAAAATTGTGATATTTCTTTTGTAAA
>MKEJ01018054.1:0-15131 GCA_001753735.1 Embelia ribes
ACCATTAATGATTATTTAAACGTTCTTGTGACTGTAAATTATACTGTCATTACGTTTATATGCATTAGCCAAAGTTCAGACAGTAAAAGAAAGCACGTTTAACGGCAATCCTGAATGATAGCAATAGTTCTAACTTTACTGACATAGAAAATATTACATCATTCATTGTCTGTATATACATTACAGTGCTTTCAAAATGTGGGGCCTTATAACATAAAGTCCTATAACTCACACAAAATAAATGCACAAAAATAAACTAACTCTGACTTGGCAAATCTCCCAAAATATATTAGAGTTGCCCTGCACCCTCAACGGTCTAAGGCCGCTCTCCCAAGTCCGCATGGGCCTTTAAGCCTGATATATCACAACACAATAGGAAAAGAAAAATGGAAATTTGCACGGTCAAATTAGTAGTATAACTCTAAAATGGAATTTAAGTGTCTACATGATATGTATGTTCATGTATGCCAAATCATACATGCTATGTAATTCTCTCAATTTTTACAAATCCTTTCTTTTTTACAAATCACAAAACTTTCACAAATCACAATTTGTTTCACTTTCACAAAATCACAATATTTTTCACAAATTACAAAATTTTCTCTATTCACAAAACATTTCACAAATCATAAATATTTTTCCTGACTCAAAAAAATTAGGATTAAAGTTTTTTACAAATGGATCCAAGAAACCCCAGCTCGCAATTCCCTTTGGACACGAGAATCGTAAGTCCAAATCATAAAAATCAGAAAGATTTTCTGGAAAAATTAACTTTACCCCAAAAAGACAGGAAAAAACTCAATTCAATCCCAATGAAATAATTCACAATAATGAATACATATGCTCATGTATGAGTATACCAATGTACGAACGTATAATAAATATATACCACAATGAGAATCTAAGGCTTACCACAATTGTCCACCATAGCACAATTTTGATTCTAACAAAAATTCATAAATCACAATTTATTAGCAATAATGTAATAATTACCACAATGATTAAGTTTACACAATAAATTATATAATTCAAGGCTTTGCATTTTAAAATCAAAATGATTTATATTCACATCTTTTTTTACTACAAAATAATATTCAACTCTCATATCACAATTTATACAAAACTAGTCACACATGTCATATACATGCAAACCTTCCAATTTATAGCAATATACCTAGTCTGCCGTACCTAGGTGGAGATAACCCCTTTTCCGAGTGGTCCCAGCCAAAAGCCCCAAAATTTCCCAAGTTAGGGCTCCGAAATTGATCTAGCAAATGGCCACAAATCACAATGACTTACACAAAAATGATCTATAACTCATAAATACCACAATTCTTAATTCTATTTCCATTTACGGACCAAGCGCGGAAACCTAGTTATTTAAAAACTAGTGCAATAGGAAAAGAAACTTACGTCATTACAGAGCCTAAGCGATGGAGGTCCGAATATGCCTCCAATCTTCGAACCCAAGTCTTCAAGCTAGATGATATTGCTCCTTAAAGTCTCTTGCTCTCCTATTTCGTCACTCACTCTCTCCTATACTTAGTGGCCACTGGAAAAATGAGATAAAACCCTTCTCACGTGTATTTAAGTCAGAAAACCAAGACTGAATTTCTCAGGACTTGTCGTTCGAAAGGCATCTGGGTTACCGTTCGAATGGCATTGCTGTTTGAATGGCACTGCTTCTTAAACAGTTCGAACGGTTCTTCCCGATCCAGAATACCACCACTGGAAATGCATAATTCTAAGGGCTCTTTCACCCCCAATTCACCCACAACTCTCGCCATAAAGTCTCAGACAAATATGCATATTCTCACACGACTCTCACACACTATCACACTAATCTCCAATATACGCTCATACTTACAATAATCCATAATTATTCACAATTTCCACAATCCTCACAAGTCACACAAGTCTCCACAATTCCCACGATCTCCACAATTCTCACAATCACCATAATATCTCACAAATGCATTAATGTCTAATGCAATAACTAATCTCCATAAATGTCACACGAAGTCTCAGAATACTCACAAATCACAAATCACAATCCTCTTATCACAATACTCCTCACAAAGTCCCTAATATGCTACTCAAAACACAATGCCTCATATATCTATGCATAATTCAACATACAAATGTCCAATGGTTACATTTAATAAATTATACCGTCAACACATTAACTATATTATTTATTAAATAAAAATGCAAAAAAATTGCTCGAAATTTTCAGGACATTGCATTTTTCCCCTGTTAGAAAATTTTGTTCCTGAAATTTCGTATACACAATTGTACACAAATGGAAGAAAGAAGAAAGCACATATCGGAATCGTCAAATAAATCCAGATACTTCATCCGCATTTCCACTTCTCTTTCCCACGTCATTTCTTCCGAATCCCCTCTCTTCCACAAAATTTTAAACAAATGGATACTCCATCTGCGGAGTTATTGGTCCTTCGAATCTAAAATGCGAATAGATCGTACCTCGTAGATAACATCAATTGAGTCAGTAGTCCAAATAGGTACGAAATGAGCAGAATTTATCAAATGATCCACAAGAATTGCAGTTAAGTTATTACTATTATTTTCCGAAATTTCATTCCATTATACTAACGTTTAGTTGCTAATTTGATTTATTGGTTTTCTTATCATGTACATATACAAAAAGACTAATTTGGTTGACAACTAATTGCTTTGTGAAACAGAAAGTAAGTGCCATTGTCTTTAACTACAAAACTATGCAATTTTAAAGATACTTTTATCAAAAAGTTATATTCTCAGACTAATACTGTAATAATACAGGACATTGTTACTAGCAAAAGATTTAGAGAAAAAGTTATACCATCGCCAGTGTAAAGATTAGTATATAAACGGAGTATATATGTACATTAAGTATGTAGGATCCGCTAGATTATCATCACATAAGCACGTGTATGATTTATGATCATGCTCTAAATCCCGGCTTGTGGACCAAATTTTAGACCGCTGATAGATGGAAATTTTGCTCATAAATTTAAATGAGAGATGTAATGTGATGATGTGCTTAACATAAATATGGGTAAAATATTTACTAGTCCCTTCCACTTTAATCCTATTATTAATTTCATCCCCCAATTTTATTTTTACACGTTTAAGCCCAACATGTTTGTCAGTGTAGTTTATCACTATGACGTAAACTAACACCGTTAGTTCAAGTGTGGTGACAATATAACTTACCAAACAATTGAAAATTAATTTCTGGTCAAAGAAAATAAATACAATACATTAGAAAGCAATTAAAAATGTATAAGATTATAGTAGTAATTTATATTTATTTTAAAAAGTCCGATCAATCACCATTCCAAATAAAAGATTCAAAATATATGAGTATAAAGTTAAAAATATATTTGTAAAAGTTATGCATCGTGGAATAACTTATATATTCCTTTACTTATGGAAATGTGATTTTTTCGTACATTGATAATTGATCAATCGAATTCAAAATATAGATTAGCTATTTTACTCTCTAAAAAAATTCGAAATAAATAAATTGTTTTTTTTTAAAGAAAATTAATATTTAATTGTTTACCTAGTTATGTTTCATACCACATCAAGTAGCGGTAACTAATAATGGCTTTAGTTTCCATTGCAAACATGAATTGAAGTTGGATGACTTAATGACGGAATTTAAACTTGGAGGATGAAATTGAAAAGATAGGACAAAATTGAAGTGACTAATAGATAATTTATACTGTAACTATATAATTTAACGGATGGACTTTGTTAAAAATATCATAAACTAATTCGTCCAATTTATTTTATAGCGTAGTTTCTCATAACACCATTATAGATGAACATGTTACTAACATTCAGAAACCCAACCAAAATGTCAAAGTAGAGAGGATGAATTTTTATTTTTATTTTTTATTTTATTTTCTTTTATGATAGTCAGCGAGGATGGAGGTGAAAGACCTAAAAATTGTTAATGTCCTAACAATTTAATCTAGCTACCCCAATTTTTATCCAACGAAAGACACTTACATGTATCTCATAAAATTATTAGAAATCAAATCGTTAGAAAATATTATCAGAATATTGATAATGTTGTAATTGTTAACCCCAACCCCATTATGTTCACAGTATCGTCTATCCATTGCACTAGGGGTGAGTATTCGGGTAATTCGGGAAATACCCGACCCGAATTACCCCGAAAAAAAACCTAAAACTCGAACCCGAATTACCCAAACCCGAAATTCCTGAACCTGAAATTCTCGAACCCGAATTAAAAATAAGAAACCCGAACCCGAACCGAACCCGAATTAGACTAAAATCCGAACCCGAAATACCCGAATTATATACATAAAACGACATTATTTCTTATATATATATAATACAAAACGATGTCATTTTATTATTTGGGTAATTTGGGTAATTATCCGAATTATCCGAGCCCAAACTACCCGAATTACCCAAATTAGAAAAAAAATAAAACCCGAACCCAAACCTAAATTTCGGGTAATTCGGATCGGATACCTGAATTTCGAATTCGGGAACCGAATTTAGCTCTCCCATAATGCTACTGGACACATTATTGATAAATTTTTCAACATGAATGCAAGGGGGCTCAATTCTAAGAACTTTCTGGTAGATATTTCGCAAATTTTAGCATCGGATTACCCCTAATTCTCAAGTTAAGTTTCCATTCCAAGCATCTTTAACAATTTTTCAAAAATTTAAATCATACGAATACGTGCCTTTTCTTTTACTCTCACCAATTACATAATGCTACATTTATCACATATAATCCACAAGGTGTCTTGTGTTAGAAAGTGAAAACCCTGTACCTTACATATTTAAAAAGTGCTTTTTTGGCCTTTGTTAATAGTTTTCTTTCGTGCAACTTGCTGCATATATGTGATTACACCAACTTTTAATTAATTAAGCTTATTTAAAAGATTAATTAGTAATTAAAATTTTAAAATAAAAAGTTAATTAGTCCAATATTATTTATATTAGTTTCAACTTAATTAAATCTAATAAAAAAATTGATTAATAATTTAAGACCTGACATAATGATTTTAATTAATCGCATAACTCAACAATATGTGTGAATATTACAAATGATTAATTTAGCCTATCAAAGAGGGCTATTAAGCAAATAGATTAATTATCTAATAGAAAATAAATTATTTAAGCTAAATTAAAGGACCAATTAAAAGATTTTCTTATTTACGCATTACCAGTATTAATTGACTGATAGTGGATCAATAAGGTGGCAACATATATGTCAATGTGTGAAAACAAATGTGCAAAGTGGGTCATGTGTTACAGTCACAGCAACAATGCCAAAACGGTTAAGAAAGAAATATCAAATGGAGGCCATTTCATAATTTGATCGTGCGGTTCATAATCAAAAAGGTAAGAACCAAGATGGTTTCAACAATATAGTCCAACACTCATCGAAGCGGTTTCCTATGAAAAAAATAATTTTGAATAACAATAAGCATATGACTAATTTTTTATGCCATTCATAGGCGTCGCATTCTCACATAACCATGTCGGTGAATTATTATACATATGAAGATATTGTGAGAACATGAGAATGAGTCCTAAAGATTTGGTAGTCAATACAATTCTCTAACTCTTGCCATAAAGTGTTTGAATCTAATTTTAAGACATTGACCATCATATATTACTAGAAAACAGCTGCACAGTAATGGACGATTGTAATGGATTTTTTCCATTGTTATTTCCAACGGAATTTACAATTGAAAATAAGGTTTGCAACGGACTTAGCGACGAAAAAAACCGTGGCAGAAATCCATTGCACAATCCATCCCTAAAGACATTACAAAATTAATAATAATAAAATATTAATAAATTTCTGTTGTAAATTCTTCTGTAGATGTCTCCGTTTCAAACTCCATTCCTAAAATCTGTTATTATTTCAATTACAAAAATAAAAAATAAAAAAAATAATTCCTGATCGTTGTAAAAACCATTTCAAACTCCATTTCGAAACTCCGTCACTAATTACGTTATGAAGTATAAAAAAAAATAAAATAATTTTTGCAATTATTTAGGAACAGAATCCACAATGGATTTTTTAAATTATTATTTAGCAACGGATGTTACAACAGAATTTTGAAATTAAGTAAAATATAAATAAAATAATATAAAATTTATATTTTTATTATTTAGCAACTGATTTTTCAATAGACATTCAAAATGTTGCAGTGGATTTTGAAATTTAATAAAATATAAATAAAATAATATAATAATTATTTATTATTATTTAGCAACGAATTTTAAAATTTTTGTTGCAAATTTTGGTGCTAAATAAAATATAAATAAAATTTATTAATAAATAATATAATGTAATAATTATTTTTTTCATTTAGCAACGGATTTGCAAAGGATTTTAAAAATTTCTCATAAATTAAAAATATTCATGTCTCGGAATGTGGAAAGTTGCAATGGATCCATTGTGATGATTCAAATTATTGCAATTTTTTTAAAGTATTTTGATGATAAAACTTTAAGATAATAATATTAATCATTACTCCAAATTTATGTGATGTAATGTGCTTGTTAAGCTATTTTCAGAAAAATAATGGTAAAAGATCAAACAGTGTTCACATAATTAAGATTTCTAGTGGTGTAACGATACATAGATTGAGTGTAATGGTACACCATAAGTGTAACGCCATACTTGACTAGTGCGACGGCTTTCAGTGAGTTCCACACAGAAAAGAATAAGCAGAGTAACAATATATAGATTGAGTGTAATGGTACACTATAGGTGTAACGTTACACTTGACTAGTATGTCGGCTTCCAGTGAGCTCCACAAAGAAAAGCATAAGCAGAGTAACGGTACACAGAGTTAGTGTACTGGTATATCACAAGTGTAACGCTACACATAGCTCGTGTGACGGCTTCCATAGAACTATGCAAGGAAAGATGACCATGAGTAATGGTACACAGGTATCTGTGTAATGGTACACCATAGAGTAATACTACAGAAGAGTTGATGTAACGGTGCATACTGCAAATCTACTTATAACGGTTGTATTTGATTGAGTATCAACTCGGGTTATCTTGCCATAAAATAATTAAAAACTAGTAGTTGAGCTCCAAGGCATAAAAAGGGCTTTCAAATATGAGTTACAACACCAAGAATCACAAGTCAATTCATCCAATTACTCATACAAGCAAGATTAAGTATTCAAAAAGCTCAAAAACCCACGTTCACTTTAATGAGCTATAGAAATCCAAATCAAGCCACACTAAGCTAAATTTTAACATCATTCTAGTGTGTCAGATCTCTTCAGAGTGTTCTAAATTTTTGTATCATATATATTTGAGAGAGAAGAGAAAGGTTATAATTTTTTATTTCCAAACTTTGCTGTGATTCTTTGTGACTAATTGTAAGTGTATACTCCAATACCTGAAAGGTTGTTTCAAGTGGAATAATTAGCACTCAATAAGTTAATCGACATTATGTAATCATTTCGTTGGTAATAACGAAATCTCAAGTGATTTAACTTGAGAGAGTGGATGTAGGGATCAAGAAAGATATTTGGTCGAACTACTATAAACGAGTTTGCATTTATTTCCTCTTTACTCATTCTAATTTTTTGCTTTATTGTTATCATTATTTATAATAATTTTTAAAATCTTAATTCGCCCCCCTTTTGTGATTTATCTATGGACCAACACGTTGCAATTTTTTTTATATATTAACAAACACTTGACAGTTTTGCTATATGATTCATATCTCTTATCATTGTCTTCCCTTCCCTGCTTTTCGTTCTCTCTCCCCCTCGTTGTGTTTGCCTTACCCCTTATGCTCTTTCTCCCCCTCCACTGGTGCCGCTACCACACTGGTGCCCCACCGCCACTCCACTACTCAACAATGCAAAATATCCGAGCATTTGTGGTGTTATTATAAATAAATCTGATTATATTATGGTTTTAATTTGTTAAATCTATGTAATTTTATTTAAATATAATATGTGTACTTATTTGTTAATGATTTGTTTAAATCTATTTAAAATCATATTCAAATAAATTTAAATTATGTGTTATAAAATTATGTGTAAACAGATTTGTGTAATCAAATTTGAATAAGCATATTATGTGTAAACAAATTTAAAATATGTGTTATTGTTAAAATCATATTTAAATATTATTATTAAAATAATTTGTTATTAAAATCCGAGTAAACATATTTAAAATCTATGTTATTGTTAAAATTAGTCTTCGCCTCCGCCTCGGCCACTAGTCGACGACTTTGTGAATTCTCTTTTCGATCCTCCGGCTCCAAGAATTTTTGTATATTTTTTAAAGAATTCATAACAATTTTATTTGTATACTATTTAGGACAAATTTTTTTTTGTGTATTATTTATTAAAAAAAAAGCACCAATTAATCCAATTGATTAATTGCTGCTTTTTTTATTTTATTTTTAAAATTAATTTAAACTTTGCAACAGATTTAGCAATGGAAGTATTATTTTTTTAAAATTAATTTAAAATTACAACGGATTTAGCAAAGAAAATAAATATTTTTTTTCCGCATTTTATTAATTTGGCACGCACTTAGCAATGGATACTATTTTAATATTATATTTATAAACCGTTTATTAAGCATCCGCGTTTGAAATGGATTGTATTGTTCCGTTGCAAAGTCCGTAGTTAACTATTAACTATGAGATCAATGGCTATGAAAATTATTCCGTTGCAAATTCCATTTTAAAGCCCTCAGCTACGGAGTTTGCAACGGAATATCCCTGTTTACGCCTAATAAATTTTCCTAAGTTAATTTTATTTTTATAAAATTAACAAAGAGTATATTTAAATATGTAGAAACCTAAACAAAGGTTTTTGGCAAGTTTATCATAATAATTGTTAGTTATTTTTGACCTAAAAAAGATTAATTAATTAATAGTATTAACAATATAAATTTAAGCCAAAGTTTTAATGGTTGTGCCACATTATACATAGTTTATTATGATTATTTAAATAATTGTTTATACACGTGTGACATTTGAAGAAGTAATGGACAGACAGGGGATATGTGGCATGAAAAGGACCAAATATTTGTTGGTCCAAGTTTTAATTAAACATATTTTGATGATGAAAAATTAGTAAGAAACAAAGTTTAATTTATGTTCATTATGATACTAATATTTGAACAAGTTTGTGTGAAGGTACAAAGCCAATTATAAACTCAAAATACAACACAATTTGAAGAAAGACAAGTCTTAAAGAAATAGAGGCCTAAACTGAATACTTCAATGAAAGTTGTTCGGTAAAATGATCATATCTCATAACTCATAAATCCAATGGATATTTACAAAACATGACTAAAAAGATAATTCAAATATCTACAAGTTTAATGTTTTGGTAATAATCAAATTCAAAGTGAAAAAATGTCAAAATGAAGACAAATAGATCAAGCATTCAAAACCGATATTGTTTTATAAAATGAGCATATCTCTTATCTCGTAAATCCGATAAAAGTCTGTTTTATATTTTTTGAAGGACATTCAAAGATCTACTAACCAAGATCAAAAGTAGAATATGGGTAAAAAGCTCTTTGAAGTCAAAGTATTAGTCAGAAGTTCTAACAATAGAAGAGTTGATCAGTGTTGACCGTATATGGTAGAAGGGTTGACCGTATACAGTCGAGATGATTGACCGCCTACAATAAAAGGGTTGACAGTATACGGTCACTTAACCAACTACAGATAGAAATCCAACAATCTACGGTCATATATTTAGAGCAATAAATTCTTGATTCATTTTCCATATCTCGACTCAAGTTCAAATACTATAAATAAAGGATTCCATCAACACTTCAAGCCATCCCTCTGAGTTCTCTCATCTCTTTAAGCAATAAGCAATATTTCAAATATTTAAATTTCATATTTTTCGTATATGCTTGTAAAATCATATACTCAAGAACTTATATATTTTTAATTTCTGAGTATAAAGATTTATTCTTAAATTATTTCGTATACTACTGAGTTGTGAGGGTATAATTTAATTCGAGGGGTTGTCTCAAATATGGTAGCTAGTACCCGTAGAGCTGATTAGGTTGTAATATTTATTTTGGTGATAAAAGAACCTCAAGTAACGCTTGGGAGAGTGGACGTATGGAATAAATTGATCTTTGGTCGAACCATTATAAAACTCTATTTGCATTTTTTTTCCTTTAACTCTTTACATTTTAGTTATTTATTTTATTAATATTTTTGCTTAAAGTTTTTAAATGGTCATTTTGTCAAAAAAAAATTAAGTTTTATTTTTGCATAATTTACTCCCCTCTTATATTTGCCTAAGAGACAACACATAGGATTGACAGCTAAACAGTTTTTTATTAAATTCAATAGCAGCCATTGGGTTAAGCCCAAGGAAAATCAAATGCAAAGGAGAATAGCAACAGTTAATAGAAGTTAAAAGACTTCATATAAAAGGCTAAAAGCTAGGTCACCAAATTCGTGGCTAAAGGTACACGCTCCCGCTCCAAAACCGTGGACAGGCGAATTTTGGGCCAATTCATGCATAATTCGCGCTCTGGTGTAGGCTAATTCTCGAATCCATTTAAATGTGGGACGAATTTGTAATATTTAGAAAGTTTGAAATGCTGAAAACTAACTCCTCTTAATGGGTGAGAATACGCCTTCTTTTTTGTTTATTTATTTCCTTTTCTTGGTACATATAAATATAATAATTTATATGAATAATTTTTCTTTCATAATAGCATAGGAGTAATATAAGTCTGATAAAAAAAATTTAAATAATTTGTTGCATATTTTAGTGAAAAGAAAAAAATTATATCTTATAATAAATTAACTAAAGGTTATATTTCATTCATTTTTTCTTATTTGGGCCTAAGCTAACTTTTTTAAAATTTTAGTACCTCTAAATATGTAATCAAATTACATGTAAAATTATAAACATACAAATTATCTATAAAAAAAAAATTAATTTTGTAGCTAGTAGTAAATAAAAATTATTAATATTATTAAAAAGTTAAAAAATAGGCATTCTCAAATTGAGAGATTTCAGAATTTGACACTATTCCACTCTCTCACCCGCTATGCGTATTGCTGACTTAGGGTAAAATATCATTCGAAGAAGGGGTATAGGACCATAACAAATTTTCATTTATACTTAGTTTTATTTCCCAGCACTAGGAGTAGTTTGTACTATGACTTAGCCTAATTTTCTAGTCATTCGAAGTAATTGTAACCGTTCCAAATAGAGTTTGCAATAAAAATTATATTCCTTGTACCATTTTTTATCAAAAAAATTATGAAACAAGATGTCAAGAATCATAAAATTTGCCTATGTGAGCTAATAGAATCATGTTGTCCATACAAAAGGAGAACAATCTTGTTGTTGTTCCGTTGTTTTCTAGTAGTGATATGTGATTTTCATATACTATCGGGCTTAAACGAATAGCAATATGTATTTGTGTTGGTTTTCACACGTGCAAATGGATATATGTCTTTCATTCAGTATTGGTGGTGTATGGAATCTCTACACCGACAAAAAATAAAAAATAAACTCTAAATTACTGCCATATTAACTTACAATTTAGGGTTATTTCAATTGCCATACCCAATAAGTTAAATGATGATTGTTTTCTTTACAAATGAAACATACCAATACTTCGTATATAGCTATACGTTGCATTCACACAGCCACGGAATTCTTTTGGGGCCGTATTTAGAAAACATTGAACTCTAAATTCACCATATTGAGTATAGTTCAATAAGGTCATCTATTAATTAAGTAACATGACAAGATATAAACACATGTAGCTAAGTGATAATTTAGCCTATTGATCTGGTAAAATGTGGGTTCATAATATATAACTGATCTCCATTTTATGCTAATGGACCCCAAAATGATGGCAATTTGTACCATGATAAATGGATCTATAATTAGTAATTCCTATCAATATTGTGATAAATTTTGCAAAAGTACATATATTTCCTTATGGTACAAGAAAAAAAAATTAGTGCACCAAGAAACCTTTCTTTATAATGATTTCGTGGCAGGAAAAAATGAAAATTCTCTTCCATGAAAGTGTTATATATATATATATTATTGAATAATCATCAAACACAGAAGTTACCATGATGACCCTACATTGACTAATGAAACCCTAACAAACTACAGAAGCCAAATCGAATTATTATATTTGAATTGTTTGCCCAGATGCAATTGATCAGTTTGGTCGTATTATATTTTTTTTTCCAATGTATATTATTAATTTGCTGAATGCATCATTAAGAGAATCTGAACTTGTAAGATGCATGAACAAATGATATCGTGAGTGCTTTTTAGGATGAAGGAGCAACCAATAGAATTCAGTTGTTAGGATAGGATTGCTTATAAAGTCTTGTTACACCACACACACACACACACACACACACACACAGTGAAAAGTATTTGTTCCTAATTAGATAATGATTTTTTTTTTATGTAACATTCTTTATCTAGTGGTGGCCATCGAAATTGAATAGGGTGAAAGGAGAAAAAAAAATTCTATAACTTGTTTTCAAGTTAGATATTGAATCATTCAAAACTCGAAAGAACTAATTCTCATATTATTTTAAATATTTATAAGTTTCTAGTTTTATAGTGTCATTCAGGTGCATTATTCAGGATTATACGAGATATGGGAAAATATTTGTATTTTCTACCGATTTATTTTTATAATTTATATGCATGGAGCTATTAAATGGAAATTGTTGGAATTTTTACTATATATGCAAATTAGTACTCCTGTAACTTCTACTCCCTCTGTCCTTGAATAATAAAATTAGTTTGATTAACACACAATTTTAGATAATTTTAATTCAAATTTTAAATAAATATTAATGACCAAGTGTGCAACTATAAATATTTGATTTACTCTTATTTTTAATAATTAGGAATGACAATAGTGTAATTTTTTTTAAAATTTTGTAATATCTGAACTTTCATAAAAAGAAAAATATCCAATTAATTTTGGATATATAAAAATAAAAATCAATCTGAAAAAAAAATATTTATATATACTTGGTAGAAATTTTTTTTTTATTTTTTTAATCCCAATTGCATTTTGCATGGTCAAGTAGTGAGCCACGTGGCGAATAGAGACAATCAGCGTGTAAGTCCATAGTGTCATTTCATAGCTCGCTCTGGACAACATTAATTTCATTTCATAGCTCTGTCTTTACATGCTTTACTTATGAGAAAAATAGTGCCAAACGGTCATTAGAATGGCGCAAAAATAAAATTTTATAAATAAAACTATAAAATTATTTTCAGATTTTTTTTAATTTTTATTTTTGTTGCCAAAAATAATGTCTCACCTTAATATCAATGTTAGGCACTCTTCTTACCTTTACTTCTACTCTCTTCATTAATATTAATTGTCATTTTTAAAAAATTATTTAATATTAATTATCATTTAAAAATTTTTAAAACTATTGTTTTTATTAATTTTTTTTTTCAAATTTATCCCTATTAATTTTTCAATATATTAACTTCTTGAGTATTTCAACATAGGATAATATAATAAAATATTAATATTTTTTTATACATAAGAAATTATTTAATATTTTTTTAATTTTGTGCCATAACTTTAAAGGATAGTTAATATGAAACACTGGGAATAGATTTAATCGTCTAAGTCAATAAATTAATAGTACCGATGAAGTTATTCATCCTCTTCTTCTTCTTCTTTTTTATTTTTTTTCTTCCACAAAATTTTAGTTAAAAAGTACAACTACTACTTGTTCGCCTCACAATTTTTGTCTAAAACTTAAGTTATAAACAATATATCAGTGAATGCGCTTAAAATTGAATGAATTCTAAGTTTTCAAATTTGCCCCAATTAAATTTGATTAAAGGTATTGATCATCTAGCTATTAGCCTTTTACCGTCCCCTCATAACTATAAGGAAAAAAAAAAAACCAAAAATTGAATAAAAGAGTTTAGTAATTTACATTTTAATTAAAATTTGAAAAATTATATTTAAATTTTATCTAAAATTATGTTGCCAGTGGGCTAATACAATTTAGTCAAACTTAATCTATTATTTTTTTAGTTGGCTAATACATTTTATTGTTATATACTCTATCTGTCCACAAATTATTGTACAATATATTTTTTAAGAAAATTTAAAATAAAATTATTTAATATTTTAATGTAACAGAAAGTTAAATTTATTTTTATTTTATGTTCAAAAATATAAATTTGATATTTTTATTATTTAAAAAATATTAAATTATTATAATTTAATATCTTTTAAATAATATATTTTGTAATAATTTATAGACGGAGGAGTAACTATATAAAAGCATTCCCCCTGGGTCTGTACATCACTCTTTCTCCTTCTGTGATTTCTCATTTGAAGAATCATAAATACGTCACACAAATGTTTTCTATTTATAAATTACTTTTTTTTTTAAATTTCAAAAATGCTATAATAAATTTCTTTATAGAAAATATCTAATATTCACACTTCGGCTATTGTTTATAATATTTTTTTATAAATTTAATAAAAGATTATTCTATTGTGAGAAATGGATATTTACATTTACTCCGTCGTTTTCACTAAAAAAGTTGATACAAGGGCTGACAAATTATGACGGCAGTGTGATCTCTAACTCCAAAAATAATAGAATTAAATTAATAAACAGGAAAAGGTTTCAAAAATAAAATTTTATAATAAAAAATTATATTTTTGCAATATGTATTTTGGCTCACACTCCAATCCAATCTTTTTAGAGTTACACATACCAATTTGCTAAATGAGTAAATTCAAACTGTACGAGACAGAAGGTGACAGGGTACGGTACTATGGTTTTCCTAAATAATTTTTCTTTTCCACCTAAGTTAATATATAACCAGTTTTTAAAAGCATAATATATTAACACATTTTCATCGTATTACTGTACGGGTTCTTTCCCTGTTGAATTTAATTTTAATATTTAAATAAATATAAAACATAAGTATAGAAAATAAATATAAAATATAAACTAAAACATAAGTATAGAAATATGAAATATAAACTAAAACATAAGTATAGAAAATAATTTTTATATTTAAATAAATATATATTTATAATTTTATTAGTATTT
>MKEJ01018057.1:0-12070 GCA_001753735.1 Embelia ribes
TGTACGTCTATTTGCGGACCGCCATTTGGGCCTGAAATATGGGCTCAAATTTGTTTACTCAGATAATCTTATATAGACATCTGTTGGTTTAGCTTACTTGGCTTATTACCCATATCACTGAATCCCGGCATATGTTGGTTTTTACTCAAATGTCAAATCCTGACATTTGGTGGTATAACGGCTCACTCAGATGGTAAATCCAGCCATCTAGGGTTTTAGGCATGCCTGTATATTTTTTTTACTCAGACGCTCGACCACGACGTCTGTTGGGATGGCTTTTTGGCCACATACTCAGATGTTTGGCCACGACATCTGTTGGTTGACGTACGCTATATTTCGATACAATGTGACATATATTAGCTTGAGCCAGTCCTGACTCAAGTTGTGATTCTTTCACGGGTTGTTACTTACAGCACTTGTTAGGGATTTTCATTCAGTACCAATTATTACATTTCAGTTATGTTTCATATATTATTTATGTATTGTTATTTCCATACTGTTGTTATATATTAATTTTCCATCATATTATAAACTTACCGCCTGCTTTGGATATTTCTTGAGCAGATTAGCAGCTATCAGCATTTACACGGTAGATCTCGTCAGGATTTTGTCAATACTTCGGTAGGTTTCCGTTTTGTCTGTACTTTTGGTAGACCTAGTTAGTATTTCATTTCCGCGCAACTCTAATGTACATATTTTTGTTCCGGCGCACTGTTAATGCCGTATTTTGGCCTTAGATAATTGACTGTTGTATTAGTGGACTGGATTGTATTATAGATACTTTGGTTTATTTCTGCATTGTGTAGTTGATTTTATTTTAGTTATTTTCTTATTATGTGGTTTGAGTTAGTTATAGCAACATCACACCTCCTGTTCTGGGTGCTTGGAATTGGGGGCGTGACACATAACCTTAATTGATTCATGTATATTATAATTAAACATTAAAACTTTGTTTATAATAAAATTTACTTTATAGTATATATCTTTGATAAAAGTTTTTTTTTATGATGCAAAATAACATAACAATGATGTCTTTAACATACACTACATAATTTGAGTATTTTTTATTTTTATTTTTTATATATAATAAGTGAAAAGTATAATATGATTATAAAAATGTAACTAATGATTTTGTTTACAGTCAATTTTTTATGTTGGTTTTGTATTTCATAAGATAATAATTACAACCTTTTTATTTTTAATAAAACAATATCCAAAATAATTTCTTAATTTTTATTCTTAAGTTAGTATACAATATTTTTGTTAGATAGAATATTGTAAATTCACGTGCAAAACACGTATTTGTTTGTTTGTTTTATAGAAGGTACCAACTTCACAAAATATTTTATATACTTTTTACTCCAAATTTGCCTTTCATTTTATTTATTTGTAACCAAAGTCAACATATCCAAAAGTGTAAATTAAATAATTTTAATTTGTATATTTTTTATTAAGAGATAATACTTTATATTTAGAAATTTAGATTGATAATTATCATAAAAATAAAACTTAAGTAATTTAAAATAAAAATATTAAAACTTAAGGAATTATAAATTACAATTGCTCATATTAATTTTCAAACGTACAAATTAGTTCCTGTGAATTCACGAAGGTACCTTAAAATTTGTATATGATACATATTTAAAATTGGGATAAATAATAGTTAAAACACTTCTATTTTATTAAAAATAATTTGAAATAAATTTTTTTTTTTTGCCCTTATGTTAGTATGCAATATTTTATTAAATAATACTACCTACATTTTTTATTATTATCACTCTAGGTTAGAGCACATGAATTAAAACAATTATTGATTGTCCTCAATTGTAGTAATATTTTACTTTATTAACCTTGATTAAATACTCAAAACATATTACTATAGTCCATTAATAGCGGTAAAACTATATAAAAAAAATTAATATTTTATTAATTTTTTAAATGGACACTTAAAAAGAATAGAAAAAAATCTCTAAAGTGACAATTAAAAAGAAATGTATGGAATAAATTTATAAAACACATGCAAAACACATGTAGATTTGCTAGTTTTTATAAAATGATTGATATGGTAAAACTGAGTAATTTATAATAATCATTTGAATATCCTACAAAATCTGTTTGGAAATAAAAAAATTGTTTAATTTTTCTTTATACTTGATTATGTACAAAGCATTATTCGTATAAACTTTAAAATTACACCCGACAGATTTTGGAGTATATTACAATGATTTCTTAAGCTACTTATTTTTACCGTATTCATAAGTAAAAAAGAAGTAAAATTGCATTATTTTTAAATCTAATGTGCAACGGATTAGAGAAACTAAATAGAAATCCTATTAACAAGAGGTATTTTGTTAGATTTGGTGTGGTTGATTTTTACTTGTTTATTAAGTTTGTCATTGACATACAAATTATGGACAAATTTAACTATCTAAGCTTTTCAATTTCGTCAAAATTAATTGATTTTTTCAGTTAAATTAATTGTTTACCATTTTTGTGCTTATTTTAAGGTGGAAATTTCATGTTGGGAAGTGATTAGCTTTAACGTCTATGTGTCAATTAATATTGCTATAGGTACTATTTTTTGATGTAGGGTAAATTTGAATTTACCTAGTAATATACTCCCTTTATTCTTTTTTAATTGTCACTTTAAGTTAGAATACAATAACTAATAAAATCATTAATTGACCTTAAATATAGGAAAAAAATTGTATTTTATTTTATTACACTTCATTAAATATTCAAAATATATCATTCTAATCAATTAAAAGAAATAAAATTACAAAAAAAAAAAGTAATTAACGATTCATTGATTTTCAAGTAACAAACCTAATCTGTCCGCGTTTCCAAATTTCCTTTTATAAGTATAAATAAATAAAAAATGACATTATTCAAACATGGTAGCTTCTTTTGGATAATCCAATAAGTAAATAAGCTTTTAAACATGGATTATCCAGAAAAAAAATAAAATTACACATGAAATAATCATTTTTCATTCATTTTAGTTTTATGGACTCTTTCCAATCTTCAATATTTAAATAACCTCGAATAAAAGTTTAAACTTCAAAAAAATAAAAAATCTAATTCTAGTTTAAGTTTTTAGGTTCTTTAGAGTTCTTTCCTTAAATTAGGGAACTCATGTGCTTATGTTAGGTTGTTAGTTTTAATTTAGTAATCACATATATCACTACATTTATTATGATTTTTTAGTGTCACACTAATTAATTTTAACAAATCACTTATATAAATTATTTTATATTTAAAGAAATACATAATGCTGGAAACAATTTTCAGAAATGAGATCTGGATATCCTTCATTTTTGGAAAGAATCATTAAATTTTCTAGTTTCCCCATCTAATAGATATCCAACACGGTAAAAAATTAAATTTATTTTGAAAAATCAATACCTAAGAACTCTTGTGCTAATAAGAGCAAGTTTAGCATTAACCTAAGAAAATTTTCAACGAACTTATTTTTTTTTCTTCAAAATGTGATTACATTTTTGTTTCTTAATTATACCCATATTTTTATGATTATTTTTGTTTCCAAAAACAGATTGAACCTAAAGGACAGCCCGAAGAGCGTCGAGTTCCAGATGCGTATCCTCGAGAGGTCAGGCCTCGGGGAGGAAACATGCCTGCCGCCAGCTGTCCACTACATCCGTCCGAGCCCCACTATGGATGCCGCCAGGGCCGAGGCGGAGATCATCATTTTCACCGCCATCGACTCCCTCATGGCCAAAACCGGCCTCAAGCCCAAAGACATCGACATACTCATCGTCAACTGCAGCCTCTTCTCTCCCACGCCCTCGATCTCCGCGATGATCATCAACAAGTACAAGCTCCGGAGCAACATTAGGAGCTTTAATTTGTCCGGGATGGGGTGTAGCGCAGGTGTCATATCGATTGACCTAGCACGGGACTTGCTTCAGGTTCACCCTAACTCAAACGCGCTTGTCGTTAGCACGGAGATTATTACGCCAAACTATTACCAAGGGAGTGAGAGGGCTATGCTTTTGCCGAATTGTTTGTTTCGTATGGGAGGGGCCGCAATTCTCCTGTCGAACAAAAGACGTGAGAGCAAAAGGGCTAAGTATCGGTTGGTACATGTCGTAAGGACGCACAAGGTGAGAGAAATTTATCGATTTTACTTTTTTTTTTTCCTTTTTTTTGGTAAACCATAGTCAAATTTAATTGGTAACATGTGTTTGGGATAGTCAACTAGGTACGGAATAAACTTATAATCACGGATTCTACACAATTAGTCAAATTTCGAGAAAAATTTTTATGAAATTTTTGTTTAAATGATGACATTACGTAGTTTTGAGGGCGATCAAGATGAGAGAACTTAATAGTTAACTTGATAATCATACTAAAATTTTAATTGGTAATAATACGAATTTGGCTTAATTAGTGCAATAATTTACAATATTTCCAATAATTGAAATAACTTTTCTCACAAGACACTTCTAGAATCTAAACAAGCTTGTATTTTGATATTTCACGATATCGACGTGATATCTTATTTTGTTTCAATTTATTCAACCCAAAAGCAATAATTTAAGGTAGAAGAAGGCCATAAGCTAAATAGTACTATTTTATAATTTCATTAATTACTTATAATTAAAAAATCTCTATTTTTAAAAACGTTACAAAGCATAATGGAACATATTCCTATGACAAACTGTATCTATTACTAGTGATTCGGGAACTAGTACTGTCTCGTATACGTAACAATCTATCTCGTATACGTAACACAGGGTGCGGATGATAAGGCGTACAAGTGCGTGTTCGAGGAGAATGACGATGAAGGGAAGGTGGGGATTAGGCTCTCGAAGGACCTTATGGTGATTGCCGGAGAGGCATTGAAGTCGAATATAACGACCATTGGGCCATTAGTCCTACCAGCGTCCGAGCAGCTATTGTTTTTGTTCACTCTGATTGGACGGAAAATATTTAACCTGAAGTGGAAGCCGTATATTCCGGACTTCAAGCAGGCGTTCGAGCATTTCTGTATCCATGCAGGCGGACGGGCTGTGATCGACGAGCT
This sequence comes from Embelia ribes, assembly GCA_001753735.1. Taxonomy (NCBI): domain Eukaryota; kingdom Viridiplantae; phylum Streptophyta; class Magnoliopsida; order Ericales; family Primulaceae; genus Embelia; species Embelia ribes. The sequence goes on from MKEJ01018057.1 coordinate 5,048, forward strand.
GCAGAAGAATCTGCAGCTGTCGGCCGAACACGTGGAGGCCTCGAGGATGACCTTGCATCGTTTTGGTAATTTTTTATACCTTTAATTATTATTATTATTATTATTATTTTGGGACTATGGAGCCGTTTGTTTTATGATTCATATAAATAGCCAAAGTTCAACAAGTGCGTGCTGTCTAGACAATTATGTCTAAATATTTGTAGAATTATAAAATAGATAGGATTTTTTATATTAAAATATATATAAAAAAAAATTCATACATTGAATCACCAATTGACACGTAGGAGAAAAACTGCTTACGCATAGAAAAGAAATATTAAATTAATAACAATATTGTTACTCTCTTTAAGTGACAAAAACTGCTTACGCATAAAAAAGAAATATTAAATTAATAGCAATATTATTACTCTCTTAAGTGACAAATGATGAATTGATGTGTGCAGTAATTTTCTAAGTACATATATGTATAAAAATTCAATCCTTGTAGGATAGCGATTTTATATAAGTATGTAATAAATAAAATTTATTATGCAGCCCTATACATGTGTTACATAGGAAAAAATAGTAATTATTTAAATTTGTATTTATTTATTTTTCACATGTAATACTTTCAGTCTACTTATCAATCTTTTATAAAATCAAGATTTCAGTTGCTACATTTTTTAAGAAACCATCTTTATTTTTAAATATGTCTAGTATGATCCCCACTATCAGTAGATTATTTATAATTTCGTCGTTTTCATCCCCATTTTTAATGATAATGTCTCTATTTCTAGAATTGGCAACTATTTTTGGCCCAAAATCAGTGTCTCGCAACTATTTGAGGGGCGCAAATTACACGTTTCTGTAATAGATGGACAGATTGGGACAAAGAGTGTCTCACAATCCTGAAAATGAATGTAACAACGAGGAATCATCTCTCAATCATTTAAATATAATTTTTAAATAAAATTATCTCAAAATTTTATTATTATTAAATTCTATGAGTGTAATTAAAATTTTACTACAGCCATGCAGTTGAGTCAAACACTCTTCTTCCGATAGATAGATGGATAGACAGATGTTGACGATTGATTATGATTGTTCACAAACTACAATATTTAATTAGTTTACTGAGATATTGTAATACAAGTCTTACTATAAAGAACTAAGGGTAAGTTTATGATTATATTTTGTTGCCTATTTTTTTTTTCCTTTTTTATAATTGTAGTACCAATTATTTGGTAAATTTTAAAGTACATATTTTTAATAAATTGTTTTTATTTTTTAGTATGTTTTTGGAAGCAGGCTTACAGATACTTTAAAAAAATATTTTTTATTTTTTAATTAATTACCATAATAACTTCAATTATATTTATTATATTCCCTATACATACCTACTTTTGTCTTTTTATAATAAAAAATACTACTTTACCAAATACTACATTACTTATTAAAATCAGTTTTTAAAAATTTATTTACCAAACACTATAATTATACCTATTTTGAAAATCAATTTTTAAAAGTATTTTGAAGAAGCAAATTTTATTAAGCACCGTAATGATAAGATTAACGCCTAGTTTCAGAACGATGGTGCTTTATAAAATTCGCTTTTGAGTTTAAGTTTTTCAAATATTTCTATATAATGTTCAACACACTGTATCTTAATACTAGATGCACCCCGACACCTGATTATTAAATATTACAGCTAATCAACTAAATGTTACTATCAAGAAATGTAAAAATTGTGAATTTCTTTTATAGAACTATATTTAAAGTCGTTTGTTTTAGCTTCTTAGAGAAATCAATGGTCTTCTCACCCTTTTCTTGCCCTCTACCAAATAAAACAGACTCTATGCATATTTACACTTGGGCCCACCCTGGATTTGTTTAGTTGTAATTTTTAAATGAGAAAAAATATTTTTTTGTTAAAAAAAAAATTAGATTTATCCGACTTGAATCTTACAATTTTTTCGGGTCAAAACAACAAAAAAAGTTCAGCTTAAAAACTGAAAGCAAAATGCAGTAAATATTTTCAGCAAAAATTAGAAAAGCTTGAATTCAAAAGTTGTGACCAAACAAATTAATAATGATAAACAGAAAATTGGCCATGCTACTCCCTTTTTTCCCCAATGATGTTGAAATTAAATCATTTCATTTTGTGAAGAGGTAACAAGATTTACTTGTTTTTTAATTTTTTCCTTTTTTTTATGTTTAGTTGAAATAGGAAAATAATAAATAATAATAATATACTTCAAACTTGTCCAAAACTAAGTATTTGCCGTTACAAATACTCATTTGTCGTAACAACAAGTTGCGGTCCCAATGAAAATTAATGCAAATTATCTATATAATTTTTATAAAATTTCAATCTCCCATGGCATAACTTCTGTGAACAAAAAATATTTTTCTTTCTGTATGAATAGTAGGAGTCAGTTTTTCTGCTCAAAAATCCTGGATCCACAACAAGTAATGCAATATGACTTTATTATTTTAAAATAATAATTTAATGTTTATATCCAACAAATTATGTTTGAAAATTTGTTCAAGAGCTATTATCCACTGTTTCAGATACCAATTTAAGTGTTTTAAATTATGTCTCAAAATAAAACTAATTTCGTACCATTATGAAATTCCAAAGTTGCTAGTGTTTCCTTGACCGTGGGCGGCTATGGAGTTATTGGTTTGCTTAGGGACTATAGGCTTCTCTCCAATAATTTTAAAAAACCTACTATATTTCATATATTTTAATATTAATTTTTTTTATATAGTTATTATCTTCTACAAATATTTTATAAGACTTAATTGTAACAACTATGTAATGTATTATATTGGTTTTTACATTAAAATAGATAGTATTGAAAAAAATATTATATTGTATTTAATTATTTTAAATGTTATAATGACATTTAATTTTTTACAATATCCAGTCCCTCTTTTTATTCCTGGCTCCGCCACTGTATTGGTCCCGAGTAAAGAGTTTCACTTGCGAAAAACAATAATCACAACGTTTTAAAAATACTTTACCCTCCAGAAAAACATTAATGAAAACATTTTCTAACATTTATGTATCATGTCTAAAATTACTTATCCAAATTAAGATAAGATACATTATTATCAGGAACCTATATGTATAAAATAAAGTACATTCTATAATATGTGTCAGCATGGCAGAAGTTCACGGGCATTAATTGGTGAAAAAAATTTCGTACCTTGCTCTTCCCATAATTTTCTCAATCATTTTTTTTTTTATCTACTGGCACAATCTCCGTATATGAACAGTAATTGTGGGAAGTGAAAGACAAAAGCACATGCAAATGTTACCCAAATTGATACAATATTTGTCCAATATATCTGAAAATGAAAGCCCATGCCCTTCAATAAAAAATGAACATGTTATAGTGTTGTACCTTTTCTCATATGTTTTCCTCGCTTAGGTGACCAGATCGTAGAACGTCTACGTTAGTAGTAGCGAAAGTGTTAAGATATAAAAAATTCTTAAGGCAAATAATTTTGAGAGCGAAAACGGAAGCGAAAGCGAGAGCCAGTATACGGCCATTGATGGAGGATTGTGGTGACTTAGCTCCTAGCACTATATAAGGAAAGAAGAAATTATTCAAGAATTAATTGATTATATATTTATATCTATATATATAGTGGGGTGTTATAGCTAATTGAGTGGTCCAAAGACTTCAAACACATGCATGTTTTTGATTGCTTCATGAAAATAATTGTATAATTTGGCTTGATTATGCATGTTTGGCCCTATGTATATAATGCTCCATCGAACTAGTCATGAATTGTTTCATAAAAAATGAGAGGGCTATCGACACAATAGTTAGATAGACTGGGGAATAACTTGGGAAACCGAAAAGAAGTAACACTAGATACTCAATGCTTAAATATATATAATGACATGTATATATATATACGGACATTTGAAATCACCATTTCTAAAATAATTGAAAGGATGCACAATATTAGTAGAAATTAGCATAGTAATGTATGGGATGGCAAAAATATGTGCGATACGGACGGATTTAGTACAATTTGTATATAAAATACGTTCCAAAAATTCATCATAATATACAATTTATCTTATAAAATTATATGATTTAGAATTTCTTTCTAAATTTTACAACCGGAAGGGTAATTAAAGCAACGTTAATTGGACGTGCATTAATCAAATTATGCCAAAATGTATATATTTTTTTTATATAAAGTTTCATATCAATTTAAATTACGGAAGTTTTTTTCAATTATATGTGTGGAGGTGTATTAAATGGAATAGTTCCAATATTTCACAAACTAGCTCCGGACATTAGGAGATGTGCAGAGTTTCACAATGAGAATAATGCGTTGATGGAAGATTGCAATTTCTTATTCACAATGATGAAAAGGGAAGAGAAATATATGTACACCTGTTTTTATATATCTATCCAATTATACTCTAAAAGTAGTACATTTTATAAAAAAATTCAGTCATTTTTATATTCCAAAATGCCTTTTCATGAGCCTTAAAATTACATTAATTTTTTACTCACTTATGTCCAGTTTGGAAATGCAATTTCTGATTTGCTTTTGCTTTCTTTTTTTTTTTTTAAATGTAGCCAATTGTGTTTATTAAAAATTTAAAATAGTTACTTTTAGAATATGCTGCTGTTTTTGTAAAAGTTATTTTGGAAGCAATCAATGGCTGCATTTAAAAGTGGCGATAGTTTTTCCAATCATTAACTACTTAATTAATCTCAATTATATTTTATTTATTCCCAATACACACATATTTTTCTCTTTTTATAATAAAAAAATCAATTTATCAAATATCACACTTGTTAATCCAAATTTTGATCAAATATATTTTGAGGATGAAAAATGAGTAAGAAACAAAGTTTATTTTATGGGTCATTAGGAGACTAATGTTTCAGCAAGTTTACGTGAAGGTACAAAATCTATTACAAGCTTAAAACACAATACAACTTGAAGAAAAATAAGTCTCAAATAAGTAGGGGTATAAACGACACACTTCAAGGAAAGTTGTTCGGTAAAATGATCTTATCTCCTAACTCATAAATCCAATTGGATGGTTACATAATATGTATAGAAAGTTAATTTAAATATCTATAAGTTTCATATTTTGGTAATAATCTTACTCAAAGTAAAAAAGGGCCAAAATGAAGAAAAATAGTTTATACATTCAAAACCAACACTGTTTCGTAAAATAGGTATATCTCTTAACTCATAAATCCAATGAAAATATAATTAACTTTTTGAAAAGGAAATTCAAATCTTTACAAATTTTGTGCTTTGACAAGACCAAATTCTAAGCCTAAACGGATCAAAACAGTCAGAAATTCCAACAACAGAAGAGTTGACCATTGTTGACTGGCGTTGACCGTTTACAGACGGGGCATTGATAATATACGGACGGAGGTTTGACCGTATACGGACGAAACAATTGATCACCTACGGTCAGAGGGTTGTCAGTATACAAATACTCGATCGTATATGGACAAAATGGTGGCAACAAGTGGTCAGAAGTTAGATCATAAAAATGGTTGACACACTACTATGTTTCAAGAACTTTTACCATGTTTCGACCCAAACTCAAACACTATAAATAGAGAATTTCACAAACACTTCAAATCATCTATTCGAATTCTCTCATCTCTCTAAGCAATAAGAAAATATTTCAATTTCATATTTTTCATATATGTTTATAAAATTCTATACTTAAGAGTTTCAATCTTCTTAATTTAAATATTTTTTTATTAAATATTAGGATTATACCTACTTTTATAATAAGTTTTTAAAGTTATTTTAATAAACAAATTTTGATAAGTAACCCAAAAAGAATAAATAAGTAACTTGTTAAATTGAAAGCCATATTAAGACATCATCTACCTTACTCCACTAAAAACATATTATAAATTAATATTAAAATTGTATTTTGAAGTCCAAAAATTTTTCAAATAAAAATGAGTGGCCTATATATAAGTCATATAATTTTTTTCTTTTACATTCATACATACAATTATTTTTTGTAGTTTTTTCTTGAATCTTCTAAGTATAAAAAGGGATATTTATTTGCAAACTCGTATTTTATGAGTAAGCATGAGAAAAATAAATACTAATCAGGAAGATGAGCTTACCACAAAATCAAAATAAAAAATTATAGAATTTTGGGGATTGAGACTGTGATAACTATTTTCCAAATCGATAAGAAGCATGTTACACATATTTTTTTTAGCTTATTTGTATAATTAATTATAATTATATTTTTTAATTAGCTTATATACTTTATATCTATGATTTTGGAATGTTCAAAAGTATCTTATGATGATAATGATAAAATGATAGAGATTGTCATTATATTTTTATTATAAAAAGAGATGAGAGTTACAATTTGAAATATAAATAATAAATTAATCATTATTCTATTCAGAAAGTAAGAAAAACAATTAAATTTTATTTATATCAGAAAAGACATCACTCGTGTGATTGTTCGAGTTAGAGAAAAATTTAATGAAGCCCATAAACAAATTCTTTTAATATTAACTAGAATTAGAAGGAAATATGGGGCTAAAGGAGAAAATGCCAAAAAATATGAAATAATGAAGCATGCTTAAGCACTTATTAACAACTTTTTAATATGTTAATCTTTAAAATAGTTATCATATTTTAATTAGAATAAAATTTTCATATAGTGTTGGTATAAAATTCATACACAAGCAGTGACTAAATACACGATGCATGTTCTTTAGTTTTTGTTTTGGAGAAATTTGACCCTACATATTTAATGCACATGAATCACACATCTAGTCATCTTTGTTGTTCGAATTTTTACATTAGCGATGAATGTAAACTTTTCCATCTTGTAAAATATAATATTTAGGGATGTGTGAGATACCATAACATTAAATTTTTTTTTTTTATCATTTAGTGTTTTGAACATGATAGATAAAAAAAATATTAACATATTTAAGGGTTCTTACAAGTAACTTCAAGGCACGCGTTAATATTATTGCAAAAAAAAAAAAAAGGAAA
>MKEJ01018075.1:0-24765 GCA_001753735.1 Embelia ribes
GGTACCAAATTTAATGCAATTTTTAGCCGAGACAACAACAAATATGGTAAAAATGATACATTTTTTGTACAAATTAATTCAATTAGCAACTGCATGCTCCTGTTTCTATGAACTATATAAGAAAACAAAAAATTTCTGCAGGAAACTGTACTATTTATACCATGAGAATCACAACACCAAATTCCAAAGGTTCAACATTTCTGAGCAGTACAGAACTTTGTTTCGACAGATATATATACCAGCAAAGCAAGTGCTTAGAACTCTTCATATATTGCTCCGATATGACCGACACTACTGAACCTTATTCTCGAGCCAAGCTACTGTAAGTCTGCAGCTTTAGTAGTAACATCTCTCTCTTTACATGCATGTCGTATTTACATGTATAGACTCTCGTAACTATAGTTACTATACCTCAACTGCTATGTATGGTATATATTCATATGAAAGCTAGTAAATGTGTGAAATCTTCAGCATCCCCAATCATACTTCACTGCCTCCCAAATTGTATCATACTCGAAATCACCAGCAAAAATTCCCGGATCCGTCATAGCCTGAAAATCTATAGTTGCAGACGCCTCCTTCCAAATGGACGAGTCATCAAACTCCAGCAAATTAGCATTCAAATTTTCCAAAAGATCATAAATGTTCACGTCCCCAACTTTCTCGTGCACTGGAGCAAAATTATTACTGCAAAACACAGCGCCGTTGTTATTCCCAAATATAGGATTTTGGGACGAACCTTCATTTCCAGGGTTCTGATAAACTGGAACTTCTCTTTCGACCTTTACCCTCTTCGGGAACCTAATAGGGAAACTCCCAGAAGAGGGAGGGAACCAAGCACAAGCCGCCAGCTCGGGCAGATTGAGCTTAGCGTTAGAGCCATAGATCTTACAAGCGGCAGCATCATACACCATGGCAGCCTCGTACGAGGTGTCAAAGGTCCCGAGCCAGAGGCGGTCCCCACAGTTTGGCTGGCGTATCTCAGACACCCATTTGCCCCCGGACCTCTGCCTCACACCTTTGTAAGTGCAAGAAGCATTCTCCAGCCCTCCTTTACCTCGCATGCAACCTTTCCTCGCGGTCGCCTGTCCAGGTTTCTTTCCGTGTGACCTTCCCTCTCCAAAATCCACCATGGAATTCAACATTTTTTTGGGTGTTAAATCTTTTTACATTGGATAAACTAAAAAGATGAAGTAGCAATGAACCTAAACCTAATTGGGGTATATTTATAAGAAAAGGTAAGGCAACAGGATTGATGGAGATAGCGAAACAATTCAAGTACGTGTCCATCATGACGAAACTTGGCAAGACCAGTTTGTTTACAGTGAAGTTCGCAGTGTCTTTCCCTTCACACTTGGCCTGAGCGTTTCTCGGTTACATTGTGGTAAATATAATTCAGGATAAATTCACACGAGGATAAAAAAACTCCGTGGTTCATCATTTTGCATGAGCCCTTTATACGTGGGAGCTTATAGACCAACCGATCAAGGGCCTAAAATTTTAAAGAGTCCATATCCAATAGTGTCTTGGTTTTTCTACAGCAGAACAAAACTGTGTGTATGAATCCCCGTATTTTCAGTAATCAGTTGATGGAAACAAGTACTAATTTGGTGTAAATAAATGGCATTTAGACAAATAACCCGTCCAAAATGAAGTGGGGCGTTGATGGCATCTAGCGATGCAATTTAAGAACGGCAACCAAATCAGTAATTGTCCCAGTCGACTTCAGCCTCAAAAGTAGGTCTTGATTAAATTCAAGATTACTCCCCGATTGCGCTTACGAAAACAAATAGATATTACTCACTGCTTTACCATAATTTTAAAGGCTCAGGATACAATATCAGTACGAATAAAGAATCCATTTGGTCTGTCCTCAGAATCTCGTTCTTTTTGGTTTTGGGATCTTTTTTGGTAATCAGTTGGTTGGGACAAAAACAATTTAAACTATTAAAACTTCTTTATTATCATATTTATTTCGAATGTAAGGGTATAGGAAAACAACATTTTGAAGGTCTCTTAAACTGAGGTGTCCTGCAAGGCTACAAGAAAATTCTCCAAAACTGTTTGGTAATCAATCTATCGAATACGGTTACTGTAGCGATTGAATTTTAAGAACCAGAAAAAAGTTTTCAGATTATAGACCAAATGCAACCTGTAGTGTCCTACAGACAACATATATCTGTAGTCTCTCAATTTAAACAATTTCCAAGGCATGGCAATACAAGTTTTGTAGCCTTAGTTAAACCTGCCGTTTCAAATGCTTACAGGCGAGAATAATTTATTTATTTATTTTTTATTACCGAGGGACTATCCGTATAAAATGGGTTTGCAACCTGAACCAATAGAAATTTGAATACGTACGCTTAATGCTGTAACCAAACTTTAAAGGCACATTACTGAACAAAAGAGATACAAGCAACCAAAAATCGAGGTTCAATTGAACAAACCATTAAAGTTAAGTGAGATGACAAATTAGCAGGAAGGTAAAAGGACGAGCGGTAAAAAAACCTGCAGGTCATATTATTCAAGAGAACAAGTTGTAATCAATAGTCTTTACGGAGTCCAGCACCAGCTCCATCCTCGTACCAAACCCTGCATCATTTGGAACCATCACTTTGCTCGACTTTAACTACAAACAAGCCATAATCTATTTATCCAGCAAAAAAAAGTTTTAGGAAATGAATTGTTGTTAAGAACTCATTGTTAATTCGCCTTTCTTCCTTAGAAGGGGGAAGCACTGTCATAACTCTTCGAGTATGTTTGGTTTTGTTCTTTGAATTTTCATTTACCATTCTTGTTCTTGTTTTACTGATTTTGGGACCGAAGACAATGGAACTTCAAAGGATTATGTACAAAAAGAATTTCCGGAACCATTGAAAAAACTCTCAGCCGGCCTCTGATATCACGAAGATCAACCTGCCAAATCCGTTTACAGCGGTGTTCTTGTTTCAGAACCTGAAAATACCTTTGAACCATAACCAAAAGCAACCTTATGTTTCAGGAATGCATTTACGGAAATTGAATTTTGTTTTCCCTAGATCAAAAAATGTATCGCAATACCAAACCCAATCACCAAAAACCAATTGGCACCGTTCATATTCGCTACCAACGCAACAAGATAGACCTGGAAAAAATACAAGTCATTGTAGATAACAATAAAAATCTCTTCAAGAAAAACTACGAAACTCTGCTGATAGATGCGATAGCAACAACAAAAAGATTGAAATAAAATGAACCGTCCAGAGAACTTTGTCGCCATTAACTAGATAACTGGCCTTGGAAAAAAATCTGCAACCGACTATAATTTCAAGGAACACTAACTTATAGCATACTGGCAAAGTTTTGAAGATATTTGTTCAAGGTTTCCGCAACTTATGCATGAGTTTCTACTTACAAAAAGATAACGTTTCCGCAACTTATTCAGTCTCTATTATAAAGTTTGTTATATAGAAATTATAATTTAGGGAGCAAAAATGGCTACAAGTGCCTTACTGCCCTTTAACATTAGACCTATGCTCTTTTCATACTATTCAATCCCTAAATGATAGGAGGTTCATTACATGTTCATAGGACTATCGTTCATTCCGAGACCTTAGATCTTAACGGGTCCGTTGTAGTCATTCCATATCAAGTCCCATGTTTTAAAGTTCGAGATATAGGGACAAAAAATTTTGGAAGCGAAAATAGCTAATAAAGCGCCCTTAACATTAATAAGCATGCTCCTTTTTGTGAACGCGTTCAATTATTGATATCAAAGAATAGTCCTTATGGTATTACCAATTTAAACGGGTTAAAGTTGTGTATATCATACTATTCCCGCGCGAAAATTAATTACCCAATTCACAAATTGATATTATTCAGACTATTGATAAGTCTAAATGAAGAATCATAAATGCCAGTTCATTAGTATTATTTTTTTCCTTTTTGCAGAATTAGTTGTTACATAGAGATTTCACGGAATTGATAGAGCAACAATAGGCATAGAGACACAGCGAGAGAGAGAGAGCGAGAGAGAGAGAGACTAATGACGAATTGATTATCATGGTAGAATTTGAGACTCGTAATGGTAATTTGTTCATGAAAAATTTTGTTCATACTAGTTATTTTGCAAAAGTAAAAATTAATTATGTATAATTATTTTTTTAATATTAATATTATTTATAATATTACTATAGTAATTCTATTTTGAACTTTGTATCCATCTTCACAATTGCATATGTTTTTAAATATATCTCTTATATTATTTATCTAATTATTTATAATATCACCATTTTTGTTTCCCGTATTATGTAATTATATTGTCAAAGTGAAGCGAGAATGAGAACGTGAAAACATCACACCTGAAGATCAAAAATCCATTTGAGCGGTAGTGAAAGCTTACTGGTCGATGAAAGATTACATGAGTTACGAAATACTCAGGGAAAAAGAAAAAAATGCCTTGTACAAAAACTACTCGACTGACACATGCGATGTATGGGTGATATTTTTTACAAATATAAAGTATTGGTAATTATAAATTAAAAATTTACATATCGATTTAGTTTCATAACATAAAATATAGAGAGAGATGGAAATAAATTGAATGTCGTGAATTGAGAAGAGGTGGAAATAGACAAGGAGAAATATAAGATAAAAAAGTGGAAGTTGGGAAAGTCGGTACATGGTGTATTGACAAATTTATCCTTTCAGAAATTGTATTTTTTAATATCAATTTGTTTAGTTTTTGTAATATTGAAAAATAGACAAGAGTATTTTTGTAGCGCTAAAGTGTAGGGGTGAGTATTGTTGGTAATTGTATAAATTGTCTACTATCTACCATATCATTCCATATGATATTTCGAAAAAGACTACCATATACATTTCAAAATAATATAGGCACCGCTACCATTGGTTGTATTTAAATTTGGCTATCATACCCTTGGTAATGTTATCTACCACCAAAAAATAAAAACAATCTAGCACAGTATATTGCGGTTAATAACTATTAGGCAAGATCGATAAATAAACAAATATTGTTATTTAGTTATTTAATTCTTAGTTGTTACAATAAAGTAAATTTTAATATTATTTAATTAAATAGTTGTCAAGTGAATCAGTTTTTCATTTAATTTTAAGTAAAGTAATTTTTTAATTTGTTATATAATTTTTGTACTATAAATAATATTTTTAGTTGTTAAAATAAAGTTAAAATTATATATTTTAATGAGAAAAACTAATAAATTAAGTATAAAAACTATCGAAAACTAAACAGATGGTAGTACCGGTGATATACCGTTCTACTGATGGTTATGCTACCGATGGTAGTAGTATTTGTTTGGATACTACCATATAACTAATTACGAAAAAGTATTACCGTTGGTAATGGTAATTTTACCGATGGTTTATAATATTACCAATAATAATGGTATAATTTTGCCCCTCACTGCTAAATTGTTGACTCAACTTCACTTCGGATGCTCCGATTTTATATATAAAGATAAACATTATAAAATTAAAATATAAAGGTTGTTATAAAATGATAGTTGGTGTGTGATTAAGATCTCACCAACCACAATGGTTTCACGTGTTGTTAGAAGTATTATTCATGTCATGAGCGTGAATAAAGATTGCAGAGATACGCACAGAGAAAGAGAGGAAATGAGAAAATAAATATGGAAATAGAGTTAGTTTGATACATTTTTTCAGTTTTGTTTCATATGTTATACCATATTTTAATCCCTCTCTTTATAGAAATACAATTATACAACAGTATTAGTTTTGTGCCCCAAATAAAATTTGTTTTAACTTGGTTGAAATTCGTAATTTTTTATTTTCTATTTTATTTTATTATAGATTCTTTAGTTGTGTACGATTCCCAACAAAAATAGTAGTTTATGTGAAGTGGCAGATTAGTAATTAAGACGAAAACCAAGGGAGAATCCCGGTAAACCAAGCCCTTAGGTCGTCGGTTATAAAATGAGCTTTATTTATTTATTATTTATTTATTTTATTTTTTACCTCCTCTGTGTTAAGGTTAATTTTCGTTTTCATTTTTACAGAAAATTTAGAGAGAGAGATGGCTTCGGAAGATGGTACAGTGATCGCTTGCCACACGCTTGAGCAGTGGGACCAACACCTCCAGCGTGGAATCGACAATAAAAAATTGGTACCCTTTTTTAAAAAAAATTAATTTAATTATGCAAATTGATTTGTGTATTGTAAATTATTTATTCAAATTGTACAAACACACACACACACTCTCTTATATATATATATATATATATATATATAGTTAGATCATACATGTTGACGCTATTTGTAAGAGAACCGTCAAATGATGCCTACTAGTTTGCCAAGGGTTTCAACAACCCCATAGTTTTTTAGTGTTTAAATTTTTATATGTAATTTTAGTGTTAATTTTTAAGTGAAATATTGGTTATGTAGCTATAGCTTTTGTTTAGGTAGTTACAGCCCCATAAATTGCATACTTGTACACCTGGCTCTGCCCTGAACTGAATATATAGATGTAACCACAAATGCGATCTAGAATTGGTAGTTTATTTATTTAATTTTGTTGTGGAAGATGATCTTTGTAATGATATTCATGTATTGGAATTGTTCTGATGGGCCTGTTGTTGTTAGATCATGTGCGTTGATTATATTTTTAGGAAAACGCTCAATGCATAAGATGTAACTATAGCCCCCTAAATTTCATACTTATACACTCCGATCCGCTGATAAATACATGGACGTTACTGCATTTGAGATCTAGAATTGGTAATTTTTTTCATATTTTTTTTTTATTTTTTTATGGAAGATGATTCTTCTAATGATAATTATGTATTTCAATTGTACAAACACGTCTCTAGTTAAGATCATGTGCATTGATTATATATTTAAGAAAAGAAAACAGTGAATTGATAAGATGTAACTATTTGAATAATTCATGTGCATGATTTTTTTGTATATATATATATATACACATTTATTGTTTTGTTAGATTGTACGCTTTGGATGATTGTCAGTTTCTAGGGCTTTGTTTTCTTGTCAATTTGTCGCTTTTCTTTTATTTAGTTGCGTTTCGTTTCTTTGTGTGGATTAATTTTTTCGGTGGCGGCGGTGGGGTTTGTTTTACTTTGTTTGCGGTGGTCGCGGTGGGGTTTGTTTTATTTTGTTTTCTTTCTTTTTGTTTTTATTCTGCATGTTCTTCCGGTTTGTACACGGCTGATTACGTTGGATGTTTCAATATTTGTTTTGTCATTATGAATTTTGTTGTAATTTGTTTGATATAGGGTTTGTTCCGATTAGGCTTATGTAAGTTCGTGGATCTTTTAAGGCAAGCTGTAAGTTAGATTTATCCACTTAAAAAGTGTTTTTTGATTAGAAAAGAAATAAAACTCATGGTAAAACCTCAGCACCAAATTGCAGGGAGGATCATGAACAAAATTATGCATGTAAAAGTTGTAACAAAACAAGTTATATATCATAGTTGCTTATAAGGTTAATAAAAATTTTATAGCACCAGCGTAGACCAAAGTTTATTTTATGAAAGTGAGTGTTGTAGCATAGTTACCAAAGTTAGGAGCAGAAGCTGGAATCGTTAGAGGAAGAGGAAGAGGAAGAGGAAGAGGAAGAGGAAGCGAAAGCGAAAGCGAAAAACGCATGCGAAAAAAATAGGGGAAATAGAAAACGCAGATACGATTTGGAATTTTTTCATATGATTATAAAACATGCGGGAAACGAATGCAAAACGTGTATGATTCTTTAATCCAACATTTTAAAAATTATGCTCAATTTTGTAATTACTATAATATTTGTACTTATGTATCAAAATTTTAATGCTCAGTATGGACAAGTTAGTTATATTTCAAAAGAAAAAAAAGAATAATTAAAAAAAAAAGAATTTATTCTATCATAAAATTATTGATATTGGTTTTCTTTAAAGTCTTAACTTGAATTTTTAAAAGTTAGGTTCATGTACACTTCCATTGCGACTCGTACATCACAGGTTCGTCCTGTTGGAAACAATCTATCTAGAAATAGGGTTAGATTGCGTGTATCATACTCTCCCAGATCTCGCAATATGAGAACTTTGTGCACTGAGTCATCCATATATAATGACATGGTATCAAACAAGCTTACATAAGTTTCCAACAAGTTAATCTTAAGTTTCCTTCCCAATAAGTTAATCTTAAGTTTCCTAATAGTATTTTCTAGGCGTATCTCCTATGATGCACGAACACTCCAAAATGGGTGCCGTGTTCGTATCCGACATGCATCGAACTCACATACTCCGCAAACACTTTGAAATCGGGTCCAACACACCATGTAGTGAATCCAAAACGTTAAGTGATTATTTAAATTTTGAGCACGCAACGAACTCATTTTGAACTCAATGTGGATACACACGAATCAATTTGTAATTCTTTTCTACTTCATGGTCACTATTTTTTTTCACACTTATAAATTTTGGTAGTTTAAACAAATCCCGATTCAGTAGTAGTTTAGTCCTTTAACACGTGATATATTTTTGGTACCATTTTTAAGTTTTTTAATTTAATTATGTAAATTGATTAAAGTATTGTAATTATTTATCAAAACTGTACAAACACGTATATATTATTAGGTCATACAATGCTGATACTATTTGTAAAAGAACCGTCAGACGAAGCTATTAGTTTGCTAAGGATTTCAGCAACTCCATAATTTTTTAGTATTAAAATTTTTGTGTAAAGTTTTTATATGTAATGTTTGCATTAAATTTTCATTGTAATTTTATTTATGTAGACCCCATAGATTGCATACTTATGCACCCTAGCTCTGCCCTAAATACATAGGTGTAACCACATATACGATCTAGGATTGGTAGTTTATTTATTTAATTTTTTTTAATTTTGTTCTGGAAGATGATTTTTGTAATGATAATCATGTAATGGAATTGTACAAATGCGTCTCTAGTTGGATGATGAGCGTCAATTATATTTTTGGGAAAATGCTCAATGGATAAGATGTAAGTATAACCCCTAAATTTCATACTTATACACCTTGATTTGCCGCTAAATACACAGGCGTTACCGCATTTGGGATTGAGATTTGGTAATTTGTTTTCATTTTTTTTTTTATTTTGTTATGGAAGATGATTCCTGCAATGATAATTATGTATCGCAATAGTACAAACACGTCTCTCGTCTGATCATGTGCATTGATTATATTTTTAAGAAAACAATGAATAAATAAGGTGTAACTATTTGAGTAATTCCTGTAAATGATTTATATATATATATATATATATAGTTATTGTTTTTGTTACATTGTTTGACGCTTTGGATAATTGTCAGGTTCTAGGACTTTGTTCTTTTGTCAATTTGTCGCTTTTCTTTAATTAGTTGCATTTTGTTTCTTTGTGAGGTTTAATTTTGGTGGTGGTGGTTGTGGCGGTGGGATATGTTTTATTTTTTTTTTGTGTTCTTTCTTTTTGTTTTTGTTTTTGTTTTCATTATGCATGTTCTTCTGTTTTGTACTCGACTGATTACGTGTATAATATTTTGGATGCTTCAATATTTATTTTGTCATAATGAATTATGTCGCAATTTGTTTGATATAGGGTTTGTTCGGATTAGTTGGATTTATTTTATGAGAGAAAGTGTTTTACCATAGTTACTAATGTTGGAAATGGAAGTACGAATTGTTAGGAGAAATGAAAGCGGGAAACGCGCGCTAAAAAAATAAGAAAAACAAAAAATGCGGCTACGATTTAGATTTTTTTGGATATGATTGTAAAACATGGGAAACGAACGCAAAATGTATATGATTCCTTAATTTAACATTCTAAAATTATACTCAAATTTATAATTACTATAATATTTATACTTATATATCAAAATTTTAATATTCGGTATGGACAAGCTAGTTATATTTTAAAAGAAAAAAAGTAAAAAAAAAAAAAAATTTATCATAGATTACTCAAAAAAACCCAATCTTACAATACTTTTATTGATTTTTATTTTATATTTTATGAAATGGTATTCAAAAAGCTTCCTATAAGTTACCAATAAGTTAATCTTAAGTTTTCCAATTGTATTTTCAACGTTTAGAAGTCATTTCTTATGAATTTTTTAGGTGCATCTCTAATCGTTTCTCACGCATTTCGAATTTTTATTCCTATATATTTTCCTTCAAAATTTTCCAATGTATGGTACCTGTGCATTTCCCACACCAAAATGACATTTCCGGTTACTATGTGTTGTACTATTAGAGAAAAGTATAAACGTAAAATGGTTGTACAATACGTGATTGTTAAGGTCCATGTTTGAAAGAGTTGTAATGATAAAGATAAAAAATGAAGAGATCGATTCAAATTTAGAGATGACTTCAATTATGAAAGGGAGTCATCTAACATACTTTGGGCAAGCACTAATGCAACTTTTGGTTAACCAATTTGGTAGGACTGTATATAACAATTTTTGTAAGTGATATGGAAAGACTTGTGTTATAGAAAATGAATAAGAAATTTGGCCGATAGATTATGGAGGGTGGATTCGAAGAGAGAGTTTGAGAGATTATTGACTGGTATGGAGATTAGTTGGAGACAGAAGTCTAGATTTCTTGAGGAAACGGATCTGAAAACTAGATTAGATTTGTGTAAATTATTGACTCTTTTAAGCCGAGCACTAAGCTGAATTTATCCACCTTGAAATGTGTTTTAAGGTCGGATAAGCTTAAAAGCTATTCTTTAATCTATGTTACCAAATCACTAATATCATAGCGAACCAAGAGTTGTTCTGAAATATAGTGTATCTTTATACCAAATCACCAGACTTAGCCAACCAAGGATACAATTGAATTTTCAATTTTTTTGTGCATCACAATAATACATTTTTGTCTCTTGGCTTAATAGATTTTGACGTGTTAAAAAACTTGATATAATTGCTCATATATGCTAGTGTCGTTAATAGAAGGTGAATCATACCGTTCTGCATTTAATTGTATGTGGCTACCTTATTCCTATTTTCTTTTCACGTTCCGGTAGGATCTGAGCTTAAAAGTCGCCAACAAGCAAGTCATCTGATTGCAGCTGCTGTTTCCCGTGAACGTCCTGTCATTTATTTTTCTATGCCATTGTGAATATGATAAGAGTATTATTGTGAACAAGAGAGAGTATTTTGATGGATTGCATCAGTCCCTATCTAACACAATATAGAGTATTTTGCTATATTATTTTTACTATGCAATTGTGAACAAGATAGAGTATATAGTGGGTTTCATTAGTCCTGCCTATCTAGAAAAACAAAAACATTGCATGAATTTGCAATTAAAACAGTTTTTAGACAATTATCTTGTTGCCAATCCTCATTTAAAGAAGTTAATAAGAGATTGATAGGTTTTGCAATTAGAACATCAAATCATTATAGTTGCATGTATGGAAATCAAGTTCCAAAAGTGTACAAGCTTTTATGTGATAATATTTTGTGCATTGATTCTTTTCTTTAAAAATTGGATCAATGCACAAGATGTTGTCATGTAAGAGTCGGTACACCTTCAGTACGTTTGTTGTTGCACCGAGGATAACGATATAAAAACCGAGGATAAAAGTTACAACCAAACAAGCCATGGATCATTAGTTGCTATTTGTCATGAACTATCTATACTGGAGATGGCCTACCAAGTGTATATCATGTCATATTATTTTTACCATGCAATTGTGAACATGATAAAGAGTATTGTGATGGATTGCATTAGTCCCCATCTAGAAAACAAAAACGATCCCCGAATTATATGTTAAAACAGTTTTTAGAGAATTATCAGGATGACATTCCATATTTAGAGAAGTTAGTAAGATATTGATGGGGTTTGCACATAGAATAAGGAAAAAGCGAAGAGGAATAGAAAGAAAAACCGATTGCAGGTGTATAGAGTCGATAATCTAGATTTAGTTTAAGTCATAGAGTGTAAGTGCTTTTCTAAAGAGAAGAAATAATGAAAATTCAGTTAAGAATAAATTTTGTTGGGAAGAAGAAACTAGAGAGATACAGATGGAGAGATAGTTACGAAGTTGAGTCCGAAACTCCACTCTGGGGACAGAGATGGCGGACCTTTTTTCAGTAAGGAGCTATTAGTTTTTATTTTCACCCGCGAATTGCAAAATCATGATTTCTTTACTCCATTTCTGACCAAAAACTTGATCAAGTTTTTTTTTTCATAAACAGAAAATCCATAACATTGTCTACCAAACACATATATATGAATAAAAACGACGAAAGGAAACAAGAACGCTTCTAAATGGGACTGTAATTTTGAACCATAACTGTTCATTTTATTTTTTTGTAAATTTTATGGAAAGTTCTCACTAGTTAAGAAACAAGGACACATGTTAAGTTGGTTTCATCGTTCTTTGAAGTATGCATTATCATGTTGTTTGTAAAACCGGCAAGCGAAGGGGCTAAAACTACCCACATCTAAATCTTTATCCATCTCTCTTGTGGTACACTTCAAAAGAAAGAGAGTAATGCACAATGTAAAAAACATTATTCTCATCCTTTCATTTTTTATTCTTTCTTTTGACATGTTTGAATTTAGTTGAGTTTAGTTAAGTTGCAACTTCACCCAACTTCAAATTTGATTGTTTGGTATGCTTTGAATTTCTGCAATTGCTACAATGTTGAAGATTCAATGGTTTCAAAGTCATAACAGTTCGGTGCTTTTGATAGGTGGTGATTGATTTCACTGCTTCTTGGTGTGGACCATGCCGATTTATCTCCCCGATTCTGGCAGACATGGCTAGGAAGATGCCTAATGTGATCTTCCTCAAGGTGGATGTCGATGAACTTCAGGTAAAAAGGCAAAAAAATTAGACAATGTTAATCTTATACGATAACGCTATAACGACCGATATTTATTTATTTATTTTAATCTCTTTTCAGTCAGTTGCTAAAGATTTTACAGTGGACGTGATGCCAACATTCGTGTTTCTGAAACAAGGGAAGATAGTGGACCGAGTCGTCGGAGTGAAGAAAGAAAAGCTTATAGATACTATTAACAAGCACATGAATTGATTGATTGCTCTTGATCATCTTCACATTTATACATTACTCATTATATGTGTGCAATGAGAAAGAAGCTTATTGTTTATTTAAGGTAGAGTTGTGCCTGAGAGTCTGAGTTATTCATCGTCGCAATTTCTTATTCTATAAAATATTAAGTTAGCTATATTACATCATCCCAAAATCCAATATAGGATTTGTTTGGTTGCAATTTTTAAGTAAATAAGTTAACTTATTTCTAACTAAAAGAAAAAAAAAAATTAGACATATCTATCTTAAAATTTTCATACTATTTAAGCCAAAACGGTATATAAACTAAGTTTAAAAAGTGAACTAAACATTATTCAGTTTTTAAATAAAATTATAATAAATTGAAGCTTAAAAATTGCCACCAAACAATACATAATATCGTCGTTGCAATTAAGGCTGATCAGTTATACCCTTCTGCTGACCATTAAGCCCGGAGATTCGAAAAAAGATAACCAAAAAGCCCTAGGCACCCTTTAAAAAGTCGCACATTGTCACGTGGCCTCACTTTTTGATTGATTCCGAAATAAATTTTGGGTTGAAAGACTTGGGATGAAATTAGAAAACTAAGGACCACAAAGTACATGGGCAATATTTTAATTCACATACAGTTTAAGTAACAACCGAAATGCAGATTAAACTTTTCTGGCGACAAACCAAACAAAGTGTATAAATTATCACAAAGTGCTACACATTTAAAAAGGTTACACTGACCCTTAAAAAACTTGGAGAAATCAAATAAATCAAGTACAAGTCCATATAAGGAACCGCTCCTTGTATGAACCAAGTCAGGATTATAGATTTTCCTGAACATTTACAAACTAAACATATGAAAGAAATCGTTCGAAGAAAGAAGTGAAAAATTGTAGCTTCACCTAGTAACCCCTTTGGCATGTAAAAAGGCGAGGGACCAAGGATCAACAAACTTACTAGTAAAATCGCTACTCAGCAAAGGCCATTTTAGCCTCACCTCGAATTAAAATACCATAATACCTCTAATCCATGTACCCTTGGTAATGTCTTTCCCTTAAAGAGAGTATGGCATTCGTAATCTAAGTTCTAACTAATAAAGGTTTATCCTTTACCTTTTGTAATTCTTCTTTTTTTGGGTTCGCATAGTTTAACTTTTTTTCATCCTTCATCATATCATCAACCCCTTGAGTCAGACTGAGCAGTTGCAGAACAAATGGCCTCAACGGTTAATCGCTTTAACACGTTTGGGCACGGATCTTTCCCGAAGTTACTGTTTGCTATGGCCACCGAACACTTTTGTTGCCCCATGCATTTCTGTGAAATATAACAAAAACATCAGAAGTATACGAGACGTGCTAAACTTTTGTTATATTTGTCTTCGAAATGGGAACTGATAACAATGAAATTTTGAAACATGCCACAATGTACCTTTTCTAACACGGAATAAGAAGTTGGGGCGTGGCAAGTTCCTTGCTGAAAGGTCCCACAAGTGCCCAAAGGAGTACCGAAGCTCGCGAATTTGATGGACGAAATGGCTTGGCCCTCAGCACATTGAAGGTGTACTTTTGGCCTGTGAGGCTCTACAGCCATCCCATAGCTTTCGATATGCCAATTCTTGATCATAGGGTGATACTCCGCCACATCAGCACAAACATTGCTCACCGCTCTTTTCACTAACGTAATTTTTGTGGGATCCCCACCAAGTTCCTCAAAGAGCATTAGTAAGTTATTAGTGGGCTTTAACCAAGAGCGCGGAACATGGTACCTGAAATCTCAATTCGATCAGCCGTGACAAATTTTCCTTTTCATGTTTTCATTATATTTATCGAAGCACAATTTGGTTGAAACATACAAGTGAACATGTATTTTGCTTATATAGAGAAAAATGCTATTCTAAGTAGTGCTTATCACTTAATGTTGTGCATCAATAAATTTACAGCTTGTAACGAGGAGAAAAAAAAAGAAAGAAAGAAAGAAAGAAAGAAAGAAAGGAAAGAACAACTCCAGAGTTTTGTTACTAATAATTTGAACTGCCAAATCATTACCAAGGCATACTATGACATTTTTCTTATGCACGATAAATGAACCAATCAAGATACACACACAAACTCAAAAGGCTTGAAGAGGTTACCATCTTTGAGTTGGTTCGCCGCATCCAAGCTGGCATTTTGGGGGTCTAAATGTGCCCGCATAATTACAATCGTTGCAATTACCGGTAGCGTAAGCTGTCCAATATCTTCCAATACTTTGACCATTAATCCACACTTGGCCTTTCCCCATACTCCCCATATCTAATGCGAGCGGCTCGTTTCCATCAGGTGCGTCAAAAACAGCCTGCCAATAAAATTTTCAAAATTTACCCACATACTGAGGTTTTTTATGCAGATTAGAAACATCCTCGAAATGCTGAAGCCTTGCCATTGGTGGCTTTTTCATATGGATAAGAGGAAGTCACTAATTAATTTCAAGATTCAATTGTCATTTCACAGAATGATAGTGAATATGTTGATAAGTGCTCGACACATACCTACTACGGAGTTTTAAGAGATTGTTTCAATATTTTTCATTTAAATGGGAAAAAAAGAGCATTATATGTTCATACCTTATGCCATGTCAAAGGCTGCTGTTTCTGAGCAATCAAAGAACCTTGCATCCAATCAACAGATGAGATGCCATTCGGAGATACCAGATTCATAATCTCTCCTTTTAACCCAACCTATTTCAACGCGCACTTGTAAGACACAGTTTGTAGTTATAACCGTAATGCTGTAGGGAATCAGAAACATAAAGTACCTGATAAGTCCATTTCGCCCATGACAAGTCCCATTTTCCCTGGTCAAGACCGAGGAGTGCGACTGGGCCTAAGATTCCAGTATTCCATGTCTCAAAGTGTCCACCGATATTCTGCAACCAAAATTAGGTAACATATCAAGTCATAGATATCGGCATAAAGAAGAATAACAAGTGTTCTTAAATTTATCCTATCCACAATTCGAGATCATTGTGCATTCATTTTTACTTATAAAAGTATTTGTTTCTGAATATACACAGTACGTTATTCTTTTTACTTGGCTGAAAAAAAATGATGTGTTGGAGAGAATATTTCTTTTGTATCATGTTCCTACACAAAATTACAATTTAAAAAGTATATATCTGAAACAATGTCTTGAAATGAAAAGATAGGGAGAGGGTACAAACAGGCAATCCAACAGCCACACTGAGTAATGCGATTGTGTTTCTCCCAGCATTCAAATTCACCTTCCCTGTATATGTGAATTTCCTATTTTCCCTTGTCCCAAATGCATAGCCTATAAGACAACAATTTCATTTCACAATGAACAGTTATGAGAACCGGTATATTGACCAAAATTACATTCTTAAAACCAAGATACCAACAATGTACCTGACAGTTGTCCGTTAATGAACACGTGAAGAGCATGGCCTGTTGACTGCACTACAAGAGTAGGTTGTTTACCACCGCGCAGAAACAACTCGGATGACCCGATGTCAACACTGCAAACAAATAGAGGGTAAGGTTATTTTCACAACTTTAAATTGTTAAAAAATAAGTCAGTCACGTGTAATGGTGTAAGAAGCATGCCTAAATATTACTTGACAATCTTTTGACTTTTTGAAGTGTTAGATGACGAAAATTGGAGGAACACGTCTACCTCATAGACATGAAGCCGCCTTACAGAAACATAACATGCACTCATATCCAAGAGGAAAGTACGAAGAACATAGATTTATCAATCAATTCTATGGTACTATGATAAATACTCATTGTGTGATAAGATGTTGATTTTGTAGTCCTGAGCACCTGTTAGCCGTTTCCATATAGTCTGGTCACACTATGATAAACTGTGCTAAAATGCTAAAATTTTCTATTATCTAGCCCTGCCATCATTAAAATTTCTAAATATGCTGTGTACTGTCAACGACTCAACTTTGTCATGTGTTCACAGCCCTCCTTCTTGGGACATAAGCAATAACTTACATGGGCCGTATGATTGGATCAAATTATTTCTGAAAATTCACCTTTATGCAAGTAAATATGTTTCTCTAATATATGAAAGAATGCATCTCAAGTTGTGATGATTTCCTTTGGGAATCGAATTTCTTTGAAGCCATTGGAATCAAAAAAGGCGGAAAAAACAATAACATGAAGCAGATTTCAAGGAGGCTAAGTCTGACCTAGTTGTGTACCAAAGGTAGTCACTAGCATCCCTAGTCACATTAATCTGTTCCAACAGACCAAAAGCAGCAAAAGTCGAGCTTTCAGCAAAAGAAGTTATGTCTTCATTATAAGTTTCCCACAATGACATCTCAGCATTACTAGTCACCATTTGCATCTGTGACGTTTGAACTCCAACCTGTAATGATAAACAATAATCATTATGCAAAGAAAGCAACAGTTTAAATTCCTAAAATTCCGGTAATTTTCTTATGAGTTTTCTGTTTTGAGTAAATCAGAAGACATTTCCATAATCATATTTTTGGATAAAGAAAATCGACCACAAGCAAAAGCTAAACATACTTTAGCGGTATTGAAAACAACATTCCGACAATCGGGGAGGATACTAATGGACCAAGGTGGCAAATAATAGTGCATGTTGTTGAACAACACTCTCACAGTTGACTTGGTGTTGTAATTCGACAGAAAAGCTGCACAAGCTCCCCCTTCAGAAGAATACACGTGAGCCTGGAAAAGAAGGCATTCATCAAATTCAGTTGGAAGCTTTTTCTTTTGGCAGGGGATAATGTACATACATTCATGTATGTATGTGAATGTATATACATACATATATGTGTATGCATAATAAAAGAATGGAAAGGTTGAGGATCATATGGAAATGATAATTACTTGTTGGGAGTCTCCTAGATGAGTGACAATAGCATCTGCTGAAACTAAAGCTGGCTCACACATCTTGATAGCTTTGTGAAGCTCCTTCAGATGACCATATTTAGGTTGGCGAATAAGACCTTCACGAGCATTAGTTTATCAATAACAATAAAATATCATGAAAAGACGTTAGTGTTTGTGAAACTGTGAGATGAGTGCTTCTACTTGATTTGAAAACCACAACCACACATAATTCCGAGAGTAAGGCTCTGCCTAGATAGGTGGATTTTAAATCCATAGGCCTTCTTGTGATGCCAATGAGTCCATAGAAAGATTTGAAATGGTGTGCATCTCAAAACCCATTGTAGAAACTAGTCATTTGAAATCCATAATGTCCAAGGCCAAACAAAACACAAATGCGGATTTCAAGTCATGGCATTCATGAACTACTCCCTATAAACTTAAACCCCAACATCCAAATCTCTAGGGATTTCAAATTCAAAAATCCTCATTTGAAACCCACATATCCAAACAAGCCTAACTTGTTATCCTCACACAATGGTTTTTAGTCATAATTATGAATAACAATAAAAAACTAAGAGGTATTTTTATACTAAAAAGAAAATTAAATTTTTCTAAGACTCACCATACTCATCAAGAGGAGCATCATAGTCATAGCTCGTGGTGATGAAAGGGCCCCCGGCAGTTCTTCCAAAATTGGTCCCTCCATGGTACTGTTTCACGCATTTCAAGAAATGAATTTAATTTAACATACAAGAAGTACATGTTTCTTAACCTCCCATAGGTAAAAAAGGGCACGAGAACCAACCATGTAGTAATTAAAAAAAGATCCACCGTTTTGTATGAATTTAGCTACTGCAAATGCCAAGTCCTGCACTGGTCTCTTGTGAATTGTGCCACCAAACTCCGTAAACCTTCAAAGTTCAAGCAAAGATAAACTACCAAAATTATCTTATGGTTGAAATTGTACAATTAGTTAGCATGAAACAAATATCCCGAATAAATGTTATACCAGCCACTCCAAGTCTCAGTCCAAATGGTAGGTTTATAAGGTCTGTTTGGGGTGAAACTGTCACAGTAGAAGCCATTGCATGTATTAATCTGTTCAAAAACATATCAAAATAACTTAGGGCTCTTTCTGGCATGTCAAGAAGTTCTATGCTTTTAACTTAACATATTTCCATTTCATTTCATGTTTACCAAACAAGAATTCTTGATCTTTTTCTTTTTTGCGTAACAGACCGTAACATCAATACGGCCTATGAGCCCATTGGATAATGGTATGTTGGATTCGAGTGAGTCACCAGGATTTTCTTTGAAAAACATGTAGAGATTTATGAAAGACAAATTGCAAGAAACATGTCGCTTTTTTTTATACCTATACCAAAAGCCTAAACGATTTATAGGTTTCCGAAAATTAGTTGATGCAATTGAAACTCAGAGAATGAAAATGAAAGGACTCAAATTACTATGATTATTTGTGTAATTAAACATTATATACGTCACACACTAGAGAGACAAGCATTAGTCTCGTTACTAAGTGGTCGCAATCCTCGCGGCCCCTATTTAACAAAGAATCACTACAAAGGTATATGGTGCTACATACACATAATTATGCTTTGTATTGGTTCCTAATAAACAAAAACATTTATGGAAGTACTTCAAAGTTGCAGAAAAAACATGGCCACATCCTAATGTATGTAGAAAATTATGTATGCCAGGTATTTTCGAAAGATCAATATACAGATACTGTGATAATTCTCAAGTATTGCATGCATGAACAAACGATATCAAGGGAAGCCAGTAGCACCGACTAGAAAACGAAAAATCGAATACATTTCAAGAATTTCAAAGAACCAAATTGTTATTATTTACCAAAAGCTTTGTATAGAAATTATGTAAAATGATGCACTATATATTACATCATGTGCAATGATTTTTTCTTAAAATAGGATCAACATACAGGATCTTTCTGTACTGACTATACAAGTGTTTGTACAGCTCGGTACATGAATTTGGTATTATATCCAAATTGCATCACTTATTTCAAAATCAAAATTTGGAAAAAAAAATTATCGAAATTTGGAAAGGAAGTGTGGTTACCACAGGATCAGGGGCATCTTCTTCCTTGCACATGACCCAGGGGACACCTGTTCCTAAGCCTACCGCCATATCCGCAGCCCATTTCATATAATTCTGACCCGGAGGCCCAAGTGCCTTACTTTGAGGCCCATACTCATTCTCAATCTACAAATTTCCACAAAACAAAATACCAACTTACGTCATCATCGCCGTCATCATTCATCAAATTAGTTTAATATCCCAAAATATATTTAAAATCTATATGAACAATAACTATTGAACTTGATAATCAAATTCCAATACAAATTCTCAAATATTACTGTTTAAAAAAGTCATATATATCCAATTTATCTTTATAAAATTCTTAATGATTCGTGAACATATGAGATATTATTTCCATTTATTTATTATTTTTCTCATTATTTATTATTAATAAATATTTTCTTTTTATAATTAACATAATCCTATTAAACATGATAATAAAATGCAAATTTTTATTTTTTCGTCCAAAAAAGTCAAAAAAATTGAAAGACAACTATCTAATTTTTCTGTCCATAAAATTCTTTAAATATTTATGAATATATGCAATAATTTTTTCTATTTCTTCATTATATTTC
This sequence comes from Embelia ribes, assembly GCA_001753735.1. Lineage (NCBI taxonomy): Eukaryota > Viridiplantae > Streptophyta > Magnoliopsida > Ericales > Primulaceae > Embelia > Embelia ribes. The sequence goes on from MKEJ01018075.1 coordinate 20,583, forward strand.
TGATTATTTAATATTTTGATAATTACTAACATAAAAAAATATATCAACTTCGTCATCACCATCATCAATCATCATAAATTAATCAATTTAGCATAAAGCTTATTAAATTGATGGAAGATTCCCCTTTCTTTTTTATAAGATTAAGTTATCACGTGAGATATCCCTGAGATCTATCATGAACTCAAAACTCAAATGGAAAAATAATAGTTATTAAACATTGATAATAAACATTCAGATTTTCAAATATTCGAATTTCTCGTAACTATATATACAATTAAAAAATGGTTAAAGATTATACCTGAGAGATGATAATGGGGCCACCCTGGGACTCAAACAGATTCTCACTCTTCATCAAGTTCACAATTTTCTCAGTGAACCCTTTCATAGCCATCTGTTAAAAATAAATTAAATACACTTAATTTAAACTTAATTTAAACACGTATAAGAAAAATTATATTTGCTTACATAGTGCAATAAAATAAGCTAGAAAAATAAATCACATACCAACAATCGGTACACAAAGTGCACCCATTGTACATGATTATTCGTCCGTATAACAACACACATATTCCATTTTGCTAAATTGATCTATATACATTATGGGCGTGTTTAATTGCAGATTATAAACTTCAGCTTATCAGCTTTTTTGCTTAGAAGCTAAATAGTTTTTGGCTTATTTGTTGTTTGGTCTAAATAAGTTGGATGTATCATTTTTTTTTCTTTGACGGAAATAAGCTGACTTATTTGTTTAAAAGTTAGAACCAAACGAAACTTATACAAGTAATTAACTATTAACCAATTTATTTAAAAAAAAAAAGAGAGAGAGAAAATTGGAGACCTTGAACGGCTCATTATCCGTCCTGAAGCTTATCCCTGGTACATATTTGAGCCAAACAGGAAATCCCCTGCACAAATCACAATCATCACAAATAAAAAATAAATAAAATCAACCCCATAAATTGATGGGAAAAAAAAAAAAGAAGAAAAAGCCTCAAATTGCAAAATATTTAGAGAGTAGAAATTGGATCTAGGGCCAAAAAATGTACCCAAAATTCCACTCCCCACAAATGTAAGGGCCAATGCGTAGTTGAGCGTATAGTCCTGCTTTCTGTATTGTCTTTATAAACCTCACTAGGTCATATCTCCCTTCAAAATTGTACTAAAATGATTAAAAAAAAAAAAAACTAATTAATACCCAGTTAAGAACAGAGAAAAACAAGATATAAGGCATTCCGACCCGCATTTCTCATTTAATTTCTAAATCAAACTTTTTATAAAGTAGTAATTTCTTTAACAGAAATCAATTTTACACACAAACTTTTCAATGTAAATTCTTAAAATTATTGAAATAATCAGTGTTTACTTAGCAATAAAAATGTAAAAAATGTGTTAGCCTAATATTAACTAGGATTTTATAGTTTAGCTAGAAAAATTAATTTTTCAATGGAGAAACCGTGAATGATAGATTTACCCATTCAGAAATATAATGTAGGAATCATCTTGTGATTTTTACCAAAAAAAAAAAAAAATTAACACTGTTGTGGAAAATTTCTGATCTAGATAGATTTCCCAATTGATTGAGAAATTAAATGAGAGAAATTATGGTCAGTAGTGGAAGAGAGAGCAAGTTAAGCACATTGCCAGGTGTGGGCTCGTGAACATTCCAGAAAACATATGTCTCTATAGCATCTAACCCCCCTTCTTTAGCTTTGTTTATCAGATCCTCCCACATCTGCAAGGAAATAAAATTTGTGTCAATATAATTTTGACAAACTAGCGAAAATGGGGAAATTGGGTACCTCAGGGGTGCTTCCGAGGTAATGAATTAAATAATAAATTAAAATAAAAGAAAAAGAAAAATTTTAATTGATAAAATAGTGAATATGGGGGTAAATTGGGTACCTCAGGGGGTGCTGCATGGTAACGAATTAACCAAAAAATTAAAATAAAAGGAAAAATTTTAATTGACAAAATAGTGAAAATGGGGTGAATTGGGTATCTCAGGGTGCTTCAGGTAGTGAATTAACCAATAAATTAAAATAAAAAGCAAAAAAAAATAATTGACAAAATAGTGAAAAATGGAGTCAATTGGTGGCTCAGGAGGTGCTTCAAGGTACTGAATTATCAATATATTAAAATAAAAACTTTAATAGACAAAAAATAGTTAAAATGGTGTAGTTGGGTACCTCAGGGGTGTTGCAAGGATAATGAATGACCAATAAATTAAAAACAAAATATAACTAAAATAAATGAAAAAAAAAAATTAGTAATTGACAAAATAGTAAAAAAGGGTAAATTGGGTACCTCAGGGGTGCTTCTAGTGTAATGAATTGACCCAGAAATTAAGATTCTCCTATGTCCATTGATTATAATGGCCTTTCTATCGTAGGTCACAGTGCCCTCTGCTAAGTGAGACCCCAAAAACAGAGCAAAACAGAGCAACAAAACCCATTTGGAGAATGAGCTTGTTCCCATGATTTGGCCCTGATTTTCTCTCTCTAACTTGCAAATTTGCCGAATCTCCCTCTTTTTATACCTGGGCGGAGAGAGATCTAGAGAGAGAGGGAATGCAGAGCAAAAAGAAGCAATCTTTGGAATGAGAACGAACTTTGATATATATATATGCTTATATATATATATATATATATATATGTACAGATACAGCTTTCAGTCACTCATGCCGAGGTCATCACTGCGTGACTGGTGAGCTCAACACCCAAAAGGAGAAGTGGGGAGGGAAAAAAAAAAGAGGAGAGGAAAATAAAGAAGATATATATATATATATATATATCTCTGTCTGTGTGTGTGTGTATAGGACTTGTTTGGTAAGGGTTTAAAATTCCAATTTATTTGCGGGATTCATTTTTAAGTTTGGGACTATTTAGCTAATTTTTTTTTTCTCAAAAAAATTATACGCTTTAGATTAGCTTTAGCTAGCTTTTTCTGCAATTCCAAATAATACAATTTATTAACTTTTAAATTACAACCAAATAAAGAGTATTTGATAGATCCTAAGTGACAAACTCTTCATATATATAATACTTTCGTTCTCAATCCTCATTCTCAGTTACTTTTTTAACTTTCGCTCTCACTAAATTTTGAGCTGCGAGTTTTGACTCTTTTCGGTTTATGCTTCCCACCTGCTATTTCTTATTTAACTTTTGAGTCAAAGATTTACCAAAAAATTCTGACAAAAAGGTTAATTTTAATTATGGTTGCACCCGTCTACCGTCTTCCTCAATAATTTCAAAAAAGTATCATAGTAATTATATATTATACAATCAAATTTAAAAATTTTTTTTAATAATAAAAAATTTATAATTTTTATAAAAATTAAGTTTGTAATATAAATATTAGACTTGCCACCCAGCAAACCAAGCTGGCAGTTTTTGGTGATCTTTTAAAATCATAAAAAAAATCCTTGTTACACATTTTTATTTCTAATTTCTCAAATGAAAAAAATAGATAAATCAATCACTTAAAAAAAAGACCAATAAAAATACTCATATTTATATTTGTATGAATTAATCTCTCTCTATATATATAAAAGAAAAAATGAATTTAGTATACAAATCTAACTCTACTCTAAAACTACTAACTCCTATTAATATTTACTCTTTTTTCACTTCCTAAATTATTCTTGTTCAATCTATTCTAGAGTTTCAACAATATAAGGTCATAATTGTAAATTCAAAAAAATCATCATAATATATTAAAACCTTGTTGATAACTCCTAATATCTCTATCTATTTATTTGTAACTAGTTCATACATTGACTAAATCCCTTAATAGTTATTTAATCTAATAAGATGCTGCCGTGATAATTGAAAGCAAATATTTTATATTTATTCAATCCTATTATTAAAAAATAAATAATTTTACTTACTCAAACACAACATCAATGTATCGACCTTTCTCTAAATTTTTTTTGCAATTCAGACAAGCAATTACTCCAAGTAGCATAAAGTAGGATCGAAACGAGTTCAGATAAGCCATGCCTAGACCGATTAACGATGCCATGTGGATTTGCGACTTGATAGAATATGTGTTGAAATGAGTAATTGATGTCTAATTTTGTAAGTTTATAATCTAAATCATATAAATTTGAGTGAAGTTTTATGCTCTCTTTTCTATTTTGATTATTTGATGTAGATATTTGGTCACGTAATAGTTTAATTTCACA
>MKEJ01018081.1:0-16360 GCA_001753735.1 Embelia ribes
TCGGATGATATTGAAAATTCAATACACGCCTAACTTTGACTACGTTTGATTAATCCAAAAAGGAAATATTAATTTTCATTCCATGGTTATATTATATAATGGCTAGAAGCCTAGTGGCAAATAGAGGGCTAACACATACATCAAGGGGTCTATTTTTTGAATCGTAGTGGGGTCCCAAATTGATTTTGTACACAAGAAGCTATGAACCTACTTGTATTCCATTATATCTTGAAAAAGTTAAAAAGATAGAGATTTACATTTTTCAATCATATTACCTGAACTTTACCAAAAAAAGTTGATTCATAAAAATATTTACTCTTAACGTTGATGTGCACTCGTGAGTTGAATAACGATAATATTCGAAACATTAATAAGATACAATGGTTTATATTTGAAAGCACGACATTATTTCTACACGTTGTCTTATAAAATTTAGCGAATAAATGACATCTTTGTAAGTGGTAACATTCTTTCTTCTTGAGACAATCTTTATCTGAAAAATAAATAAAAAAAAGAATGCTTAAAACTTCTCTAGGTTCTTTGTGTTTGTTTTTGTTTTTTTTTTTGAGCAAGTTCATGTTTTCGGCTTTTTTCATAAAAAGCTAATCTTCATTTGGCTAATTAGTTTTTAACCTGTATATTTTTCTGTTGTTATTTTACCAAAGGAATATAGAAGTTTAAGTCCAATACTTCTAGCTTTTCTATTAATTTAAAAAAAAAAATATCAGCTTGTATTGATAATAGACTCTGGTTTTATAGAATTTTTATGCCAATTACCCTATAATTATTACATTCAAAGGTATAGCACAGGCGAGATAATATATGGAACCCCTTTTTGGGGCAAAACAATGTCTACCTTGAAATAATAAAATTTGTTTTTACCTTTTTGATAGCTAAAGATTACTGCATTGCAGGGGCATAGTAAATTGACATTCTTTTGCACTTAAGAATATCTTAGTCGTGTTAACTGCGATCACAATTCAATAAACGAATTCGATCGAAATTTCTTAAAATGGTTGGTCGTTGGTTTGAAAATTGATACTAAAACTTCGTTGACATGATATAGATCCGTCTAGTATTTTGTTCCATTATTATTCCATATCCATTCATCCTTCCCATTATTATTCTTATAAATTCGTTCGCTAGTTCACCCATTTATATGTTGCAAGTCTTATAAATATAATATTTTGTATAGAAATTATTTTCCTGACTTTTCAAGAAACATGGGATAAATACTTCATCGCCTTTAAAATTATATATACGTCATTCAAATCGTGTTTTAAAACTTGATGAAGGAAAAAAGCTTGACACATAATGGATCATTACAAAATGCTATTTTCTATCAATTACTTTTAGTCACTGATATGCAATATTCTTAATTCTACCCACTTATTGTCGACACTAAATGGGCCAATAAATTGGGCCAATAGTATAAATAATAAATTCTAGCCTAAATTTTCATATTCTCAAACTGTCAAAATAAAAAATAAAAGGTCCACCAAATTGGCAAGGAAGTGGGCTTTTGTATACACAACCTCAATTTCATATATGAGGAGAGCACAATAAAATGCATTAGTTATATTTTTTAAAATTTGTTTACAGAAGTGTTTGTTTTAAAAACAAAGGGCTTTCATATTATCTCACGTGTTTACTCGGACCATGTTAGGATCAGTTTCAAGAGCGTTTAATAATGTCTAAAAGAGTGCCACATCGCATCGTTTTCGTCCCAATAGTCATACCATACAATAAATGATAACTTAAAACAAAGGTTTAATTTCCTTAGCCCGACTATCCGACCCTCATCCTCACCAGCTGTCCGACCCATCATAGCCCTGCCAACCCGATCCCAGCCCCGCCATTACATTTTTCGCCCTCTAGTCCGCCATGTGGGACGGGAATTGGTGATGATTAGTGCTAATGTGAGAAAGTACGTGTTTGGTTAAGGAAAAAGAAATGAGTCAATTTTTTGTGAACCACTTGTACACCATTTGTTGCACTGTCGGCGTAAGAATAAAACAATGATCTTTTTATTTTCAGTCATTTTAATAGTAACATTGTAACAATAATAATAAAGGAAGGTGATCAAAATAATGGTCTATTTAACAAAAAATAGACGTATAGGAATCAAAATCTTACTGTTACATACAAAAAGTGCTCTCTGTCCGAAAACCAAACGGTTGGCATTGATACTTGTAACTATCGCATGATAATGTGGCACATCACCGTCCATTCTTCTTTCGATTCTTCCTTAATGACGTATATATACATATCATGTATATAGATGCAATTGACCGGATTTAGGGATGCCAGAAGAGATATTTGGCGATAATGTTTTTGATTTACTGGATTAAAAGTTAATTAATAAAATTAAAACTTGAATTCTGACAAATAATAGGGATTGAAAATATTTTAATATCAACTGTTGGATTTTTAATCAATAATAATTTGGCTTCAATGATTCATTCTCCCCGTCCTCCTATTTGCCAATTGACAAACCACCCAACACAAATGACAAATTCACATATCTTACATGTAAATCAAAGTGGAGCCACCGCTTTGGGTGGAAATTGGGTAATCCATAATTAACTCCATTAACCAAAAGTATGATTATTAAACTTTAAACTAATTATTCTATTAGTAGTGGGAAAGAAAAGTCTCACCTAAATCGGTTATTATTGCACTCGTGATGAAAGTATTTTTTGCCGTGACTATATTTTCACGGGGACTAAAATAGAAATTTCTTATTTTTTAATGGAAATTAATATTTGGGGCTTACAAAATCTTCAATTTTTCCAAAATTAGTGAAAAATAAGGATAAAATGCGTATATTAACTTAGATATAACGCCCAGGTGCAAAATGGTAATAATGAAGTTTTCATAAAATGTCTGCAGAAAACTCGTTAATTCATCTAACTGGAACCTCACGTGATATCAATAATGCGATATGCTTTACATTGTCATTTCGATTTTTTTCCATATATACTCAATAATTTAACCCTATATGGGAGCTTTGTAGGCAAAAAACAATTTTGTAGCCAAAAAATATGCTGTAATTAATCTTTTACCTAATTTTTTTTTGAAACAAAAAACACTAGCAAAAATCATAATATTCTGATTTAAAAGGAAAAAAATTAAAAATAATTTGCTTAATCTAACAGTAGAACCATAATTACTACACCAAAATTTTAAAAAAAAGAATTAAGTAAATTTATTATTTATATATGCGGCTATACATATATTGCTCTCTCTCACGTGTCTCTGTATCGCTCCTGTTTCTTCCCCTCAGCGAGATAGAGAGAGAGATCTCGTCCCCCCCCACCCCCCCAGATCTCTCTCTCTGTGTCTCTCTCCCAACAATGTCTACCGCCGATACCTTCAATGACAAGACCACCATTTTCAGAAAGCTCAAATCGAAGCCCGAGAACAAGGCATGCTATTGATTATTTAGACCCTCATTTTATTATTAAATAAATTTACCCTTTCGTAGTTAAATTATAATCCTATATGCTTAGATCTGATTCAGATCTGCCATTCCCATTACAAGATCTTAACTTTATCTTTCTAATTTTTAATTCAGATGTGTTTTGATTGCAATGCTAAGAATCCGACGTGGGCGTCTGTTCCTTACGGGATTTTTCTCTGCATCGATTGCTCCGCTGCTCACCGGAGCCTCGGTGTTCACATAAGCTTTGTTAGGTGATTTTCGAATATTAATTTCATTTGGGTTTAGTTTTTTCTAGATTTTTCCCATGTTGAAATTCGGTCTCTTTGTTAAAGTTGCAATCTTTGTTAGTGTCAACATTGTGATCTTGTTAATTTATTTATCAGTAATTGTAGAAAAAGGCGCATTAAGGGGCGGAACCCTGTGTAAGACCGTTTATTGAGTCATCAAAAGACAATGTGGACAGAACATTGCGATTTTTTACTAGTTGGAATTATTTCTCGGTGTATATGCATTGATATGTGATTTTGAATTTTGAATTACATTGTGATCTTGTTACTTGTTGCAATTATCTCCCGATGTACGCGTAACTCATAACCTTTGTTAGTTGATTTTGAAATTTGGACATTGTTTGGGGTTAGTGTTCCTTATATTTTGCCTGTTTCGCATATTTTAAAATTCAGTAACGTTGTTAGAATTACAACCTATGTTAATGTTTACATTGTAATTTTGTTATCCGGTGTGTTTGCATAAGATTTTTTAGGAAAGTTAAGTTTGAATTTCATTTTGGTTTAGTGTTTCGTAGATTTTGCCTGTTTTTCGGACTTTGAAAATCAGTCTCTTTGTTAAAGTCATAGCCCTGTTTGTGCTTACACTGTGACCTTGTTACTTGTGGCAACTATCTCTCAGGTGCACGCATAAGCTTTGTTTGGTGAATGTGAAATTTGAATTTCATTTGGGTTTGGTGTTACCTAGATTTTGCCCATTTTGCGGATTTTGAAAATTAGGTCTCTTTGTTAAAGATACAACGTGTGTTAATGTTTACATAGTGATCTTGTTACTGGTTGAGTTATCTCTCGGTGTACACATAAGCACTGTTGAGTGATTTTGATTTGAATTTAGTTTAGTGTTTCCTCGTAATTCTGCCTGCTTTGCAGTCTTTGAAGTTCATTGTGTTTTTATTACTGTTAGTCTCTATATTATAGCCTTGTTACTTGTTGCATTTATCTTGTGTCTATAGGTTAGCTCAATTAGGCAAATATGGAATGCTGCCTGATAGAATGTGCTTATTGTATGATTTGCCTGTTTTTGTGAATTTCGGAATTCACTCTTATATTTCCTTCTTTTTGTTTGCAAGTCTTTCCATTCGATTCTTCGCTTTCAAGTTGTGAGCATTGCCAAACCTATTTATGCAGTGTACTGCTGAAAGATTGTTCCTTTTTGGCTGGATAAGAAATATATCAAAACTAATCAAAGTGCATGGGCAGATGGATAATACAAGGGCTTTACCCCAAGGGTAGTAGTGTTTACATGGTGTCATCCTTACTGTTGCTACCGCCTTGTGTATGCAGATTATTTGTTAGTTCTGAAATTTACCTTTGCACCTTGAATTAACTCGAGGCTATATACATACTAACTTCACCTTATCATGTTCATGACCGATTGGATCTCTGTTGTACCGTCAGGTAACAGAGGAGATCACTGATGTCATTTCAGGATTATATCGAAGAGATGCGTAAAAATGTTTGGTTCATTGTGTAATATATCTTAAGCAAATGATGAAAAGAAGAGTTGTAGAAAGAGAGATATAGATCTGAAATAACCATGCTGAGAGATAAAAAAAAATATAGACTTTGGCTAATTACTCTAGTTCTAAGGCAAAAGGCGCTAGTTTGTTGTGTGCTAAGCACACTGTGGTGTATATTTATGAAAAATGATTTCCATAATAGAAAAAGATAGATCATAGCTGAGTTTGGATGATAAGTTTGGAAGCTATGGTGCTTTAAGGTTTACCAAATTAGCTGTATTTTTGTCAGGGAGGTGCATGATCATTTCAAGTTAAGACTAGTAGTGGTAACCCCATTAATGATTTTTTTCCCCATGTTGGATAATGATTTTGGGATTTTTCATGCTATAACAACATGCAATTTCACTTTGCTTTTGGGCCTTTTTTTCTACAACTTTTAGCTTTTTGAAAGGAGAAAATGCCTATGTTAAAACAAGTTCTAAGCCAATGTCTACTTACGAGAGTCATGATGCCTTATCAATTGGGTTCTGCAAGGTTTCTAGAGTTGTGCAATTTTATGGTCTAGAAAAGCAGATTAGGATGACTGATTTCTGCCTCCTGGTTGAGTTTCCAAAAGCTTTACAGAAATTTTTTTTTTGGAATACACACATGAAAGCTGGCTATTGCTTTAGATTTGATGAACTACACACTGTAACTAAATCTCATAATGACCTGATTCAAAGTGAAGTTGTAGAATGTTTAAATTGGTCTTTGAGGCACACTATTTATTTTCAAATGTTGAAAAATGTATCTAAATTTCTTATTTACATTGTTGATTTCACGAGAAATTGTTTTACAATTACTTTATCTAAAATAAGTTAACCATTGGAATTGATTATTCTATGTCAAAAATATCAGTAAAGCTTTTCGTCCGTCTCTCCAGTTCTATTAGAGCTTAGCGATTTCATATTGACTTTGTGCTTAGTATGTGTACATTGCTTGAAGTTGATTGTTTGAATCTTTATCTTTGGGTATTCATGCGGGTACTTGAGTTATATACCAATGGGTGCAAACTCGTGGACTGTCAGTTCTTGCAATCAGTTCCTTTGGTAGTAGCATTCCTCATTAATCACAAAAATTTTGAATTTTTATAAAGGTCTACCAATTTAGATTCGTGGTCCCCAGAGCAGTTGAAGATGATGATTTTTGGAGGTAACAATCGTGCTCATGTTTTCTTCAAGCAGCATGGATGGACCGACGGAGGAAAAATTGAGGCCAAGTATACATCAAGAGCTGCTGAATTATACAAACAATTGCTTGCAAAAGAAGTGGCTAAAAGTATTGCAGAAGAGAAAGGTTTACCATCATCACCAAGTGCCGCTCATGCTTCAGAGGCCTCTAACGGCCTGTCGGATGTTGGGTTCAGTGACTTTCCAAAAGAAGTTCCCTTGAAGAAGCAAGAGACTGTCAATGTCTCCGATTCACCTAAAGTTTCTCATGCTGTTGTCACCACTTCTGTGAGGAAACCTCTTGGTGCAAAGAGGACTGGGAAGACTGGGGGGCTTGGTGCTCGAAAGCTCACCACCAAGGTAACAGTTGCTTCATCTTTCTATAGAAATTCGTTATTTATTGGGAAAATACACTTTTTCTGTAAGATGGGGAAAAATATCAATCTGGTAATTGGTTAGCAGTCATGACTCAAAATTATCAATGGGTGTACTCATTTGCTGCGGTAACAACAAGAAAAGTGGAATTCGTTTCCAGTTACTTATTTTTTTAACTTTTCTGGCCTCAGAAGTCAAAATGTACAAAAATTATACTCGCAAGTCATAAGTTGGCTATCCTAAGAAAATTATAGATGTAGATAAAGGAAAAACAACATAGTACTTGTATGGATCGAAAACAAAACAACACATAATCTTTCTTTTGTCCAATTAGCAATTCTGCAATGTTAATTGATTAATCTTGAGTTCTTTTGTCTTACCAAGCACTTTGATTTGATGTAGCCAACTGAAAGTCTATATGATCAGAAGCCTGAAGAGCCACCTGTTCAAGTTTCCATCTCTAATAATAGCACACCGACTTCTACTGTATCTTCTACATCTCGGTTTGAGTATGTAGATAGTGTCCAAGAGTCACCAATGTCTGGAGGGACACGTGTGATAAGCCATGTAGCCCCTCCAAAAGCATCAAGCTTCTTTTCCGACTTTGGGATGGACAACGGCTACCCAAGGAAAAATGGTTCGAACTCAGCAAAAGTTCAAGTAAGTTGCGGAAGTTATTATGCTGTTTTTATGCAAGTTATTTCTTTGTTGGGATCTGGAAAACATGTTTTACGTTGCTAGAAGCTTGCTTTCTAAGTCAGCATAGGCCTTGGTTTCTTTTTATTTTTTTTCTCCTTCGGTTTTTTTTTGTGTTGAGTGCATAGGGCTCATAAGCGCATTATTTTAATTGACAACCTTTACGAGGGTTAGCCAACTCAACTTTTTTTTAATTGACGCTTATTTAACTAGTTTTTTTTAATATCTACTTGGAGAATTATTTTTTTTTATAACGGTATTCTTTACCCTTTCTGTAATTGTTTTTTCTTATAGTATGAAATAAATTGAATGCTCGACTCTGTCAGTTGTTTTCTCTTAATTAAGAATCCCCTGGTTAATGGCTGTTTATTTCCTCTCTCTAGTTCTTATATCTCTTTACGTTTTCTTTCATTCTGGTTTTACTTTTTTCCTCTTCTTGTTATTCTTAGTTTGAGAAATGCTAATAATGACTAATATTTGCGATAACAGATTCTACTTTTGAAAAAGGAATAGAGAGTCTGTTATCCACGTATTTTGGTACTTTTCCCCCTGAGTTGGTTTGTTATTGTTTTCCTTTACGTGATTCATGTGTATTGAACTATCAGATTGAGGAAACTGTTGAAGCACAGACCAAGTTTTCTAATGCAAAATCAATTTCATCTGCCCAATATTTTGGAGATCAGAGTAAAGCTGCTACGGAGGCGCAAGTTTCCCTGCAGAAGTTCACAGTACGTGTTGTTATCAACTTAATATTTCTTGTAAAAGTAAAAGAATATGTTTGTTCCTGGAGTTGTTCTCCGTCTGATCTTGATTGAGTTAGCAATTTTCTAATACGCAATCGCCTTCTTGTTTATAGAGTTCATCAGCCATCTCTAGTGCTGATCTTTTTGGTGACAGAGATGATTCTACCCTTGATCTCTCTGCAAGTGATCTTATCAACCGGCTATCTTTCCAGGTTCGTTTTTTCAACCTTATTGTTTATATTGTAATAATTGAGTTCAGAAATTTGTGCTGAAAAATTTCCTCTTTACTTTCATTGGGTCGATAGTTGAGTGTTCCTTACCTGTGCTTCAACATACCAGTTTCCAGTCTCAACAATTCAGTAGTTTCGGGATTGAAATTAAGGAATATTTCTGCATGTTCTTTTGCTTATATAGTATAGGTTTCTTGAGGTGAAAATTTTCCAGATTACGAATAGGTGTATATATCAAGGCTACACTTAAGAAACAATTAGTACCTAATAACTAACAAAATTTGTTTTGGAAACAGATACTCTTAATTGACTTCTGGAAGTAATTCTGGGTTCTTTGGAATTTGGAAATGGTTTTCGGAACCATGAGAAAGCAAGACCTTAATATCTCAATTTGGTTTTATTTCATTCATGCAGGCTCAACAGGACATATCTTCTCTTAAAAACATAGCTGGAGAGACTGGGAAGAAACTTAGTTCGTTGGCTTCGACTCTTATAACAGATTTTCAGGACAGAATCCTGTGATGAACCCGTGTTTCAAAAATCATAATTGTCATTACCCAAAACTCTTATAACAGACTGGGAAGAGCTTGATACGGTAAGAGCGGTGTTATAATTACTAGCTGTAAAAGTGTTCCCCAAAATTCTTTGAAAAGACATACAATAAAATGAAATTTCTGTAGACTTATTTTAAATTGGGTGTTTTATGTTCTGTAGAAAAGACAACTTAATTGGAAGTTGGAAAGGGAAAACAGTTTTTCTTTTGTCAGAAGAGGAATTGTTGTAAGATATGGATTTGTATCTTCTGTTTTCATTTATTGAATTATAATTTTGGTGAGCTTCTTCCGGTTGAACTTCAGGCGTTGTACACTAATCTAATTTTTCTTCTTCTTTTTGTGAAAAAAGTGTATTTGTAATTAGTTCATTATAAGAATTTGCCAAATAAGACGAAATACTTTGAGGCGATTGACTAGTGGATAACGCATTAGCTTATGATTTTTTCAAAATAAGAAGAAAAATATAGGAACTAAATTTATAATCATGTACTTATCATATGTTCTTTTGCGTGTAAGGAATTCAGACATAATTAAACAGCTAGAATGAATTGCAAAAAGTGAGTGGTTGTGATGGTCGATTACAAAATGTTAAAAGTATGTGATAGTGAATTGAAAATCATATGCCTTTCAAATAAAAATAAAAATCACATGGTACTAGATTGACGTTTTTTTTTTGTATTTTTTCCTAACAAAATTATGATTGTATTGTGAAGGCTCAGACGTTCGATGAGTCTACAAGGCATGTAATAATAATGCCACTGGCCAAATTGCCTATGCATAAACTAATAATATGGGTTTTTTCATTATATGAGAAAATACTTCGTATTTATCATTTATTTTTTTGGAATAAAAATGGATAAAAGAAATTAAGAGCTTCCCAGATTTATTTTTTATTTATTCTTTGTTTTTGGCAAAAAATAGTTGCTTAGTTTGCTACAAAGCATATGCCCTCAATCTCATACAATTTTCCTTGTCATAGTCTTCAATTTGATACCATGTTATAGTACTTTATCTGCCTCCCATACACTATATCTTAAGACAGTTTACACCTAGCATCTTTAATCAAAACATATTCAAATTTAGCCATTTTTGTAAATTCCAAACTCTCAATATTTGCATCATTGTACTTTGTTTGCTTAACATTGTTTTCATAAAACCATACAAAGTTAATATCTCGGTTATGTCAATGACCTATTTTGTTCTTTTGCACACTAAAAAATCAGCTCTTGTATTTGACTGTTAAATCATCTTAAATGCTTAATCAAAAGCCCCTTCTTTATCTCATCTCTCTTCATTATCTACTTAACCAAGAGGGGAAAAAAAGTTGGAAAACTCTATTTTATCCAACAAAGGGGAAAAGGAAATGATGGTCGCGAATACGAATATTATTTTCCACGAAAAAGACGAAGCAGAGAGTTCGACAGTGGTTAAGGCACCAAGCCCATTTGATTCTCCCAAACACGTTGTTATTGTAATGGATGGACTCAAGGCGTTCTCCATGGAGCCTCTTGAATGGGTCCTCAAGAACGTGGATATCGAATCTTTTTACGTTGTCACCCTCCTTGGTGTCAAGCCTTGGCTTAACATTCCACGTACGTATGTATATATTTTCTTTATCAGAGAAGGTATAAATGGTATGTCGCGCCTCGAATCTCAAAAAATTCAGATATGCAAATTATATGTATTCATTTTCGAAAATAAAAAAGAAGAAAATTTGTATTAAACAAAAAATAAAATAGAAACACATTTTATAATGCTATCTCATCTGCGCCACTAATCGCCACTGCAGGGCAATATTACTCATAGTTTACAATATTTCACATCAGTACGATAAAGTAAGCTATTCTAAAAAGAAAATAACGAAAATCAGTGCAACTCTTGAACCGGTCGAACCGGTCTAAGAGCCGGTTTCCGATCGAACCGATCGGACCGGCCGGTTTGGTCCGGTCCGATTTTAACTTTCTTGGTAACTACACTATCAGAGTACGCACTACTACAAAGTTATACATAATTTGCATTAACACAACAACATATTAAGGCACTAAATCAAAATACTTTGTTCATCTTCTCCTTGCCTGTTATAATCAACCAAAAATGTCTACAATATGGCATCGCATCATCTAGTGATGATCGACACCTACTTCCGGGTCTATATAACAAGATATAAGAAATGAATATAGAAAATGTAATGGTTAGACGATCTGCAAAAATATAAACGAGAGGTTAATTAATATGTAAAGTATGTATGAGCATGAAAATGCATAAATACGTACGAGTGTAAATCATGTAAAAAAATACATAAACTATTCATGTATGCAATGCATGTTTCTTCTATATGTAGTTGTACTAACACTTCGTAACTACCATTTCAACACTGTTTCGGATATGTATCTATTACTTTGTGAATTTTTTGCGCTACACTCGCCTACTAGGTTCCTACGTTCACACTGCAACAGAAACAATGCCTTCATTTGTCCTTCGTATACACTGTGTCGAATAAATGGTAAATTCCTGCTGCAGATTTTTTGACTTTCACAGTAAGGCTGTAGGCCTCATTGCTTCATTTGATAAGAAAAAGTGATGCAATATCCTATACAATGTCACGCTACTTTATAAATGTAAATGCCATACTCGACTACTCATGTAATTTACATTACTTCCCATAATAAACATGATATTGAAATACATGACATTAATAACATGTAAATGATAAACTACAAAAATAACATGAGAATTTAACTATACAAGTCAATTAGTCATGTTAAATCTACTTCTAGCATTTACTCCAATATCAATCCTTAAGAATGTATCAATTCACGTTCTGCTATGATATCCTACAAAGTCTAACCGTTCAAATTAGCATTCATAATATAACTACAAAAGCACATTCACTTAAGGGAATGTATCAATTCCCCCCTCAAGTATGATATCACACATGATCACATACAACAAATACTCAAGTTTAAGTTAGAGCGTGTTGTCTACCGTACCTACAAACGTACTAGAAGTCGCCTCAATACTTCCTACTCGAAAGCTCTAAATCCTCTGTTTCTTCGCCCCTTGATTTGATCTAGTAAACGAAATCAAATCTTTAAATTCCGAAACATAAAATTGTTCCATTCTTAATGAGGAACAAGAATATCCAATAAAATTTCACGTACAAAAGGTGCACGGAAATCTAAACAAATCAAATGGAAGGGACGAAAGAAAAACTTACATAGAAACGATCTCCTCATTATAAGGGTGAAAAAAAATTAACTTTTTAAACGAAATCGAGTTTTGTAGCTAGATGATTTTGAAGCCTAAAAGTTGAAGAAAAGCTTCCCCCATCCCTTCTCTCGCTAGCTATTTTGGAAATGTAATAAGGTAAATGAATAAGACAAGTGTTTGATCCACGCAACTTAAGTCAATCATCAACACTTGGATCGATTGATCTGACAAGTTGGATCGATCAAAAAGCACCTGGATCGATTGGAGCCATTGGAAATTTAAGTCCAAATACCTCCGGCCAACAAGTTCAAACAACACTCGGAATCACTTATAGACACTAATGGAATTGTCAAACAACTTTCGGAATGACACTTGAGTACCTGAACTAGATCTACGCGACTATATGCGACTACCAACAAACTCCGCCCAAACACTTTGTTTCGACGCTAACCAACTCTATATTCGCTTCATGAGACTACGCACTATGCATATTTATATTCTTCTATCAGGGTGCTATCCCCCCTTGACCCCCACGACCTGACCGAGTAGGTCGAACCCCGTACAAGTTTGTCAAAGTAGCAAACACTACTTAGTCATACTCGTTACTTTCACGTCATATAATACATAATAATAATATTATATCATGCTATATAATATTATTAAAATACATAAAAAAAAATTAATTTTCGGAACGTTACATGGTATTTACGATAGCTCATAATGTTGGTAATTTTGGTATTTTAGTCTCTGCCAAGACGAGGACGGATATTTGGACCAATGATCTCGAAGAATTGTCTATGGTAAAAGAGAAGAGCGACGCCAAGTATCAAAAATTTCACACACTAAAAGGGATTTGCAACCAATATGGGGTACTATATGCTACCTTTCTCTACTTAGCCTACTTCTAGTTTACCTTTGCACATAACATAGCTAAATTTCAATAATTTTATGTAGGCGAAATTGCAAGTGAGATCCGAAATGGGATACCCTACACAACAACTTGCCGCCGAGCAAATTGTAGGCCTTCATGCTACTCTTGTTGTGTTCGACAGGTAAATACGTACTCTACTCTTTGCAAAGACAAAAAAATTACTTTGTTTCGATGGGTAAATAATATTTGGGCTCCTTCGTCTAATTTCTCAAAAATAAGATCACACACACTCACACGTATAACACACTTACAATTCTCATTTGTTAAAGTAGAAATTTTTTATCGCTACTTAAAACGAAAGAAGCAGTCTCTTTCTAATAATAAGTTTTGCACCCAAAAAAAAAAAAAAAAAACAGAGATAAAAAAAAGGAAAAAAGGAAGAAAACGTATGAACATGATTTCTATTTTCATGTGTTTATGAATGTTATATAGTTTTGAAAATGTGTGACAAAACAGGCACCACCAAAAGTACAAAGAATACTATGCAGAGAGAATACCCTGCAACATGGTAATGATAAATGATGAAGGAGAGGCTGATATGATTAAGGGCACTTCCCTCGGTGTCGACGATTATTCTTATGCCGAAACTACTCCGTCACAATCCCCCGCCACGTCCGCACCTAGTCGGGTGTCTGTAATTTTAAAGCATCTCAAGTGGATTTTTAAGCAATAGCCCTTGATTTCATACTAATCAATGTAATGAACATATCTCAAATGCTTTGTTTTAATACGAGATATCTTGAACATTTTCTGTATAACACTATGTATAACATGATCATGAATAAAATAATTCAGAAATAAATTTTGACTTCGCTTTGTTAAATACATTTAGACATCTAAGGGTGAAATTGTCGGATAAATAAAAAGGGGCTAAACTCTATTAGTCGCACTTTGATGACCTAACCAACGATATCGTGCTTTAACTTTATTTCTGTAATTTAATCTGCCTAATGTTTTGTTTTTCATAATTTTGAGCTTGCGCTCTAACAGAAGTTAACATCGTTACATGCCTTGTTAAAATGATAATTTTTTTGAATCAATCTAATTATAAAATTCTAGGAATGTAACTTTGTTTTCATAAATTATATTTTCTTAAAAATCATAATTATCAACTATATTTATTTTAAAGTGTATATCTGCTAAACATAAATGCTAATAGTAATATATACAAAATATGTAATTGCAATGATATTAACATTTATCCTACCATCTTGGGTGTTGGCTGAAAATGTTTGCTATAAACTATTTTTAAAAAAAATTGCAATTAAATTCTACTGTTATAGACAATAACATATGTATTTACAGTTACGGACCTATTAATTTGCTAGAGGGAGTTACAATCACTTTATAATTTTTTAATATCAAAATTTTTAGTATAAATTCTTTTATCTGTAACTTTATTGTTAAATTTTTAGATTAATGTTTTTTTTTAGAAGTTACTGGCACTTCTAAAATTCGCGGGTCTGCATCCTACACTGGCAACCACTTTTTAGCTAAAGAAACCGTATACAAAAGCAGTAAAAGAAAAGCTAAACTAAAAAGGTTGCAGCATTTTGTTTGGTGTGACAGAAAAAAAAAATGGTTTAAAGATTTAATTTTGGTATTTTAAAAGAGTATTTTTGTTCAATTGTTTGATCTAAAATATTGTTTGGCTTTGAAAATGGGAAGTTAAAATATAGAAACCAAAGTAAATTTTATTCTAAAATAAGATTCAACTACAAAAAAATTCAGTTCACAATTTTTATGTTTTCAGTTTTTAAATTTTTTTTAGCATAAAACGATTGATTTTCTAAGAGCAATCACAACAGCCTTTCTAATTGAACTCTCTCTTTCCAAAATAGAAAGTGAAAGAAGAAAATGGAAATAAATTGTGTAAATTCACCTACACTACTTTGTAAGAATATTATAATCTATGTACTACTTATGTGGAGATGTTGTCCGATTTTCCTGGATATGTATATATTATGATGGATTTTTCCGATGGCTGGTTATTGGTTTAGTTTATTTATATAATTATTATGATATTGGGTTGTAGTGCTTAATGTAGTAGTATCGTCAGATTAGCTTAATAAGTGCACAATAATTTATAGGAAAAAAAATCCCTCAGAATTTTGCGAAAAGTAGTTTAATTGTGCATTTATTTAGAGTCGACTCAAGGGTGTTACAATTGAGGTATTTATGGATGACTTATCCGTTTACGTGTATAATTTTGAAGATTGCCTCTTTAATTCTGAGCGTGTCCTCCAAAGATGTGAGGACATAAATCTGGTTCTTAATTGGGAGGAGTGTCATTTTATGCCGACACAAGGTATAGTTCTTGGCCATATAGTCTCATCGAGAGGAATCGAGCTAAGATTGAGTTTATTGAGAAGCTTCCACCCCCAGTTTCGGTGAAGGACGTGAGATCTTTCTTAGGACATGCTGGTTTTTATCGTCGCTTCATTCAATCCTTCAGTATTATTGCTAGACCTTTATGTCGACTCCTCTCTGCCGATATCCCTTTCGAGTGGACACCCGAGTGTCAAGAAGCGTTCGATACATTAAAGAAACTATTGATTTTCGCTCCTATTATGCAGCCTCCAGATTGGTCTTTACCCTTTGAGCTCATGTGCGACTCGAGCGATTATGCGGTGGGGGCAGTATTGGGGCAGCGTAAGGACAAAAAGGCACACGTAGTCTACTATGCAAGCCGAACTCTTAACGATGCCCAAGTCAACTATACCACAACTGAAAAGGAGTTGTTAGCTGTTATCTTTGCTTTAGATAAGTTTTGCTCTTATATTATGTGTTCGCCTATGATTGTTTTCACAGATCACGCACATTATAATATCTCATTGCAAAGAAAGAGGCAATGCCTTGGCTTCTACGTTGGACCTTACTCCTCCAAGAGTTTGATTTAACAATTTATACAAAAAGGGAGTGGAGAATGTCATTGCAGATTATCTTTCTAGGCTCACTAATTCAACGCCTGATGATGAGTCTCCGCCAATAAATGAGCATTTCCCCGATGAGCAGTTTATGGTGTTACAACTCTTGATATTCCTTGGTTTGCTGATTTGACAAACTATTTAGTCATTGGGACTATTCCTTCCCATTAGTCTACGAATGATAAATGTAAATTCATTTGGAATGCCCGTTATTTCTGTTGGGAGGATTTGTACCTCTATAAGTATTGTTCAGATCAAATTGTTCGGCGTTGCGCTTACGATGATAAGATTCTTGAC
>MKEJ01018098.1:0-12520 GCA_001753735.1 Embelia ribes
AGGCTATAGTGTAGATTTCCTTTATGCGTACTTTGATATTAATATGTTGTAGATAGAGTTGTTGACAAGATTGGCGATTAGTGTTTTTTTTTCTATTTTACACTTTTTATCAAAACTATATATTTTTCTTTTTATCAAAACTAAAATGAATAAAAATCATACCTATGAGATTTTATATAAATTACATCTCAAATCACTTTTTTTCCAAGTAAGAACTTGTAGAATAATTGTTGTTACAGTTTCAAATATTTTGTTGTATTCATATTAAAACATTTTACTCCAAGTGATAGGGTGGGCTCTCTCCATCTATAGCTTTTTTTCCTCTCTTATCCGACGAAAGTGTAAAGAATTATGTGTATCTTTTATTTTGTCAGTGTAACATATTTATATAGACTACACCAAGAACCTAATAGCAAAATATAGAAAAAGTTATCCTATGTAGTTAAGGAATACTTATCTCAATCAAGATGAATCTTATTTATTAGTGCCACTAAATTATTATAATTGAACTCTTTTTCCATATCCTAATTAATTATTTGAGGCCTTACTTTATTTATATTTATTAATCTCTCAAAGTTAAGATTACAGATACCCTCTTATTAAATTAATTATTGACATTTTTGTATAATAAGCATATTAAATTTCCATAGACATTCCGCTTGACTAATTTAATGCATCGGATTACAAAAATCCATCGACACGATTTGATACAATCAAAATTAATAAGCTTTCTTTACAAGGTATCATCAATACCATTATTGGGACGTGGATTCCTTCAATTACTAATAAACAAATATGAATAATTTAATCATCCAACTGTTAGAATTTATTGACTTATGAGAATCTCACTCTTTTATGAATAAAAAAGATAAACAAAATCCATGCGTATTTAAATAATAGTTTTAGGATTAAGAGTATAAATACATCTATAACCACAAAGTAGTAATTATTTTATCTAGTTAATATAAAAATAATAATCTTGATGAGGTCCTGTTTTATACATACAAAGTGTACTAGTACAAGGAGTTGGAATTATACCATTGTGATAACCCACATTTTTTAGTTTGGGTCAAATCAGCTAAAATTGAAAGTTGACCTGGACTAAACTATAATAAATTGAATTTATAGGGGTCAAAGGGTAATTTTATGAACTTGAGGGGTTGACCGAAGTCAACCTCAGTTTCCCTTTCTCCCTTACCAGTGTTTTTTTTTCCCTTTCCATCTTTTCCCAAATCCATTACCAAAAATTTAATCAAGGGAATTGAATTGAAAAACATATTTGAATCATTACCAAAGTTGGCATTTACAGTATGGCAATGAATCATAAAAGGAATTGAAAAAGAAAATATTTTACTCAAAATCGGAACTCTAGCCTCAATTTTTATCCCAATATTCATCTCTCTCTCTCTCTCTCTCTCTCTCTCAGATTTCATAGCAGTCGTGGTGTAGAGCCACCAAAGTTTTCTCTCAACTATTTTGCCCAATTCTTCAAACAAGGTAGGAAATAACAAGAGGTTACCGGTTTTAACATTTTTTTTTAATTTACCCAAATTTGATCATGTTTATGTTCATGAATAGAGGGCTTTTACACCTCATTTGATGTTATTTGAATCGGAATAAGCAATTTTACCATTCCTATTCAATAACTAGAATTTAAATTCTAGGGTTTGACTTAAAAACCAACTTGGAAAATTCTATTCAATTGAGGCAATTAATGATTTGTTTTTCGTCATTTATCTTAAGGCTTTTATTGATTTAAGTCACTCTAACCTAACTATGGCTTCAATTTATGTGTTGATTGATATTTGTACATGACTTTATTTGTACATGAATTTATCTTAAGGCTTTTAATGATTTGTTTTCTTAAATTGATTGAGCACTTTTGTTCAGGACACCACAAAGTATGAAACTGGAGATTTTTAGCCCCGCCTAAAGCCGCGCGTGGCCTCATGCAGTACCACAGTACCTGCTGATGTGGCAAAGCTTGATTGCTCCATTTGTCACTGTAAAAGTATTTATTTCTTTATTATTATTATTTAATTACTTATTAATTAATTAAATAATAATAATAATAATAAACTCTGTTTAAACTAATTAAGAGAGCAAATTAGTGGATCCCCTTGTTCTGTTTCCATTAACCATGGGAGCCAAGTGTAATAAATGTTAATTTTAGGGGGTGGGTGAAAAACAGAGTAGGTGGCCCATTTTCAACTGCCCCCAACTGAATCTCTCTCTCTCTCCCTCTCTCTCTCTCAATCGAACTACTGCAACTTCAAAGCACTAGTTTTCGATCTCTCGTTAGAATCGCCGGTGAGTAAAATTTGTATATATATAAATATACAGACGTATACACGTTATATTTATATGTATTTGTAACTTGATTGTCCTCTGATCGTAATAGCTTTTAATTTGTTCTTCTTCGTTATCTACGTAATAATTAATTATTTACCCTTTTATAAAGTACCTGGAAAAAAAGGGATTTGAATTAGGGCTTTTTTTCACATGATCAAAGATTGAATATTTTTCTCTGTTTATTTCTCGATTTCTATAGTGCAAGCTAAATTTCTACTAATATCATCGTCGTAATACATACAAGTTATCAAATTTCGTCAATTTCTATTTTCTCTTACAAATAAAATTCATCTGATTATGTGTTTGTCTAGTTGATTCTTTTTAGCAAAATTTTACTTATAGCGTTGTAAGCGGAAAAACTACATTTTGACGGGTGAATAAAAAAAAAAATTGAATGCATCGAGCTTGTTACTTTTAGTTTTTTTTTGCCTTAAACGGCAAAAAAATTAGCTAAAAGCCGAGCATGCTAATGTAGTCCAAATTTTAAATGAAAACGAAAAAATTTGAGCTTTAATTCTGCAATCAAACAGGCCTATATTTCTCTTTTTTTTTTTTTGGTTGTAATTATTGTGAATGTAGTTGACAGTTATAATTTTGTGTACCATGTTTCTCTTTTCCCCGTGAATTATTATTATTATTATTATTATTGAAGCTTTCGTGTATTGAGATTTTTACATGGGTTCTGTAGATGTCCTGAGAATTGTGGACATAAACCTGTCAAATAGAAGCAATAAGTTCACAAGTTATCACAGGAAAATTCACCATTTCAGCTTTATTTAGAGGGTTTTGGCTTTTTCTTTGTCCGTATTTATTCCCAACATCTTGGCACTTGTGCATAATTGCATATATTCAAAAGCTAAAGATTTACTTTATTATTATTATATAAACAAAAGTACCAATAAACTTATTGGCCTGCCTCAAAATAATAAAAAGGTACCCAGAAACTCTTTTAGGTCTATCTATTCCCTTTCTGGACATTTTTGTTTTCCAAATTCCTAATGGTATATTTTGGAGGGAAGTCCTCTCAATACATGAAATTTCTTTAATGTAGTTAATAGGAATTACTATATTTTGGACACATTATTGTATTTATTTTTTTGATAATTTAATTAAAAATATATGTAATAATTTATTCTCAATTTGTAGTAATTTTATCTTCAAAATATTGTAATTCCCTACCAAAAATTCTTGTGTGATGCGGGAAAAATAATTTCTTGTATTGAGAGTAAATCCATTTTGGAGAAGCTTCCTATGTACTACTACGAAGTTTGTAAAAATGAAAAATAAGTTCTAAGTAGTTTATTTACTATCGTCATAATACTTGTATCAATGTTTATGATATCTTTCTTGAAATGAAACGCTACATTATTGACTATTAATTTCAAAATAGGCTCATATAAGTTTCTTATCCTACTATATGTAAATATTGTTATTTTCTTCTTTTCTAATGCATTCAATTTCGTTTCAAGCCGGTTTTCAGAAAATATGTGGTAACTTTGGCCTATACTTCACTATACACGTTTTCAATTGCGAGTATACTGTATGTGAAAGTGTATAGGGCTTTATTGATATAAATAAGCATACTGTATTTGAAAAAGTGTATTTGTAGGGGCTTTATTGATTTAATTAAGTACACATAAAGGATGGACAATGATCTTCTCACCCATGTGGTCTTCCAAGTCTGTCCCCATGACCTTGAATTTTATATTATTACTTACTTATATAGTGGATTATTAATAAAGGGAATAAAACAAACTGCACACAATAATTCATTCCATTTTTTATGCCATTGGTTAGTTAAAAAGTACTTGGAGGAAGTATACTGTAATTTATGACGACAAAAACAGTTGAAGCCAAGATATTTTTTTACCTTTAGTAGGTTTCACTTAAATTCATATCCCTTTCATGGAAATGAGTTGGATAGGGAAATATGATTTTTGGTGTAATGTCGGAAGATAATTTTTGGGCCACAAAAATAGATTCCGACATTAAAAAGTTATGGAATAATTTTGTAATTTCATATTCTTTTTATGGCTTAGAAATGGCATTTACCATTACACCAAAAATCAAATGTCAGATGACTAGTTGGATATATGAACGTGGAACCATGGCATTTCCGTGAGAGGAACAAAAGAAGGAGAGGGGCCTAATAAGAGGAAAAGGAAAAAGAACCTTTCTTATCCTGCGCACCTTCCTTTCTTTTATCCTACACCTACTGTCCAACTTACTATCTTAAATTTAGTTTGGCCCTTTGGGTGCTAATTCTAACTTCCCTTTTACTTTTTTCTGGTTATAGCACAGTAGGAAATATCATCTTCATAGATTTGGATGCTCTTTGATGAGAAAAGAACCAATTTTGCAACGGTGGGTTGCATTTTCATCATATCCATCCTTGCATAGATGATAGATCTGGGTGCTATTAACCATTCATTTTCGGGCGATGCTATATATCTCAGCCATCCATCAGGTGATGCAGGGTTGAGATGTGTTGGTTGTGAGCATAGTTCATTATTCATTTGATCACTTTCTCCATATATCTATTCTTGAATAAAACCGGTGCCCGTACATATGTATTCTCGGGCACTGCTAGCATCAGTTGCGATTGGTGCGACTGGAACATCTTTGCGGTCCATCAAAAGCGACTGGCAAGATTCTTGGCTGAAATGTTGTCCCAATTCTTTACTTTTTTGTCCCCTTTTTTCTTTTTTCTCATGTGATGTTCACTTTTTTGCCTTTTGATACCTATGCATATTTGTGCCAGAGAAAAGGAATTTCCTTTTGACCAATTGATTCCAGTTGATTATATGTTGAATACATGAAAGGCTGTCAACCGTGTTACATAATATTAAAGGGGATATTAATTTAGCCTAATCTCAAGAGTGTGAATGGATGTTCGTGAATCAAAGAAGACACTTGTTAACTGTGTTACATAATATGAAAGGCGATATCAATGTGGTCTAATCTCAAGAGTGTGAATGGATGTTCATGAATCAAAGAAGACACTTATTAAAAGTTTAGCCATAGAGAGCTCTTGCCCTCCTTTGTTCCTAGCCGAGAAAAACAATGAAGCCACACGTAGGTCGCGAACGAGAGAAATCAGTTCTCGGTACAGATCACCAACTCCAGTGGCCCCTCCTGAACCCCGTCGTTGCCCTTCGCCAAATGTCACGAGAACGGGCACTCCGTCGCGCCAAATGGTACCCAAGAGAGCTATTTCGGCCGAAAGAAAACGCCCTTCGACTCCACCATCGCCACCTAGGCCATTCACGCCGGTGCAGGACACATCGTTAGATACGCGATTGGTGTCTAGAAAATTAACATCGAATAAGATGCTGGAGGGTTTATGGCCCTCAACAATGCGCAGTTTGAGTATTTCTTTCCAATCGGATGCATTTCCGCTTCCAGTTTTGAGAAAAGAAAAACCGGTTCCAAACTCCCTGTCTGATCGTGCTCTGAAGCCAGCTTCAAATGTATCTCGCAAACTGGCAGAAACACCGATTGTAACAAGAAAGGCCACGCCAGAGAGGAAAAGGAGTCCTTTAAAGGGAAAAAATGCACCTGATCAATCCGAAAATTTTAAGCCGGTCGATGTTTTACATTCTAAGCTTGTAGAACAGCATAGATGGCCGAGCAGAACTACTGGCAGGTTACTTTCTAGTGCTTTGACTAGAAGCATGGATCTAACCGATAAAAGTGCTAAAACTCATTCCCTCAGGAGAATGTCTATTCCTGATGGGATGAGCAAGCCCTTGCAGAAATCATCTGGCGAATTGGCGAATTCAGCTTCTCTCAAGGAGGGTGAGAACTTACAGTTTGGATTGTCCAAACCTATGTCTTCCCGTTTTTTAGGGAAAACGAATATTGTGAGTCCTGGCGCTAGGTCCCAGTCTCTGCCGACAACACCTGGAGGTTCTCGGGCTTCATCACCGAGTAAGGCACCAGTGTCGTTATCGTCTGTATCTAGAGGTGCAAGTCCATCTCGAATAAGGGCAATGAATTCTACGAGTAGAGGTGTTAGTCAGGCTCATAGTAGATCGTCAAGCCCTTCGAGGCTATTAAACAATTCAACAACTTCTGTGCTCAGTTTTATTGCAGATATTAAAAAAGGAAAGAAAGCTGCAAACCACATAGAAGATGCTCATGAGCTCCGGCTACTGTACAATAGACATTTGCAGTGGCGGTGCGCTAATGCTAGAGCGAATGCAGTTCTATATAGTCAGAAAGTAAAAGCCGAGGTAGGGACTTCCGGACTTGTTTTTTGCTTTAAAAATAGGGATCTGATAAAAATAAATAAAAAATTGTTGCTTATTGGATTGACATATTGCTGAAGCTGCTACTTTGCATTTTGCTTAACATATATGCTTTGACCTAAAACAACATTATCCTTCTTCTATATGGTTAATTAAGGTTGTGGTATTGAAATTTTGAAACTTAGCCTTAGAATCATTATTATAGCACTATGACTACTATTTGGTTCTAGTTATTGTTCCTCTGACCTTGAGGAAGTGCTGAAAAGATAAGCTGTCTCTGATGTTTGTACCTTTTTCATTAGAACTCGTGCTTTGAATGTGTTTCCAGTAGCATGACATATCATCACATATTTTGCATTTTTTATTTGATGCAGAAAATGTTGTACAACGTTTGGGAAACAACATCTGAGTTGTGGGATTATGTAATCGAGAAGAAAAATGACCTCCAACAGCTGAGGTTGAGACTAAAGCTGCATATGGTTTTAAGCGAACAAGTAATGCCTCTTCTCTTAAATTATAACTGATGGGTTGGTGTGTTTCCCATAAGTTTGCTAGGTTCAAGGAGAAGTGAAGATGTCCATTATTTGGTCTCCTTCTTTTAGTTCAGTTGTAAAGAAGATGAAGTTTAGACTTGTATTGTGTGTGTATGACACAATTGCTAGGACCACTTCGTTTGTACTTGAGAACTCAATTTACTGAGTAATCCAGAGCTGAGTCATGACATTGCTATCTATACAACTTACTAGTGAATGTATCACACAGGCTACTCCTGTGAAAAAAAAAGTATAACTGAAAAATTTTATGCGGGGAGAGAACCGAGAGATGGAGAAATGTGGGACAGAGAAGCGTGGGTTTTAGTAACGATGAGCAAAGTTACTTATGGGTCGTTATTGGGAGAAATAATGGGTAAGGTTAATTTTGTCCATATATGGTAATTATTAACGCACAGGCCTTCCACATCATTGATAAGTTAATGTTTATTTATTTGATGCCACGAGCAACAAAAGTACATGGCATGTAGGTGCTGAATCGGTTTGGAAGTAATAGTCGCCAAAAACTGGCATGTTTTATGAAAATGGCAGTGGCAGTTAATAACATTTATTAATTGATAGCCACTTGGGGAGTTAATGAAAGTAAGATACCCAAGTTACTGTGGATAGGTCCTCATTTGGCATGTTTTATGAATTGGTGTGCAACAATTTCCCAATTTCTTTATAAGCATTTGCAATGTCTATGTTCCTCTGAAGTGGCTAACTATTTGCTGGCCTTTTTGGTGATCCAGATGGCCTACCTTGAAGGTTGGAGGTTATGTGAACGAGAGCATACTAGTTCTCTGTCTCATGCAGTCAAGGATCTACAGTCTAGCATTCTTCGTCTTCCAGTTACTGGAGGAGCAAGGGTGGGTATGCTTTCTTTAAAGTGTTTACACTAAGATGCTACATCCATAATTTTGTCTGTTCATCATCTAATTGGCAAAGCATCTAGTGACTCTTGGAGAGACAAAACACCCATAAAAGTGTTGGAAAGTTAGAGTATTGCATTGCTACATCAGTATCAGTCTGTACATATAAATTATGTACGTGTAGCATTTTGCTTGAGATATCAAGCGAATGAACCATCAATTATGTTTGTTTATATAGGTAGATATTGAAAATGTGAAGGCTGTTGTTTGCTCAGCTGTTGATGTGATGCAGGCTATGGGATCCTCCATTTCTTCTATATTATCGAGGGTGAGATTCTTTTGTATTTGTATTTATGTGTTGTGTTCTTTGAGGTTTTTGCTTGTTTCGTATTTGTTTTTATATTTTATTTGGTTTTCTGATTAATTTTGTGTCAGGTGCATTTTCATGCACTCCATGTACTGCATTTCATCATCTTTGTTGAGCTTTCAATGAGCAAACAGAGAGATTCACCTTACATGAGAATTTAGCCTTTAGAGACAAAGGTTGTAAATTGAACTTTTCTTGGAAGCACCAAACTTTGGTTCCTCTTCATCGATAAGAAGGCGGGTGTGGATGGTCTGGATGAATGGATAGACGACCAAGTGTTTTTCTAAGGAAGACTTCTTTTTTTTCTTGGGATCATTTACATGTTGAGTGAGTAAATGAATATTTTTGTCGTTATTGACCGTGAAAAGAATGGTGCTGTTCCTGCCAATCTGGGGTACAGGGAAAGTCGGATGGCTTTGAGTCCTTGCATTGTGCTTTTACTTGTAGAAATTAGTCTCCCTTCGATGCAGTCTCTATAGTTATATACCTATATGCACGTATTACACAAGATTTATGGGCCGAATTTGTTTGAATTACGAGGTTTTTTTTCGACTTTGCCTAATTTTAGTTTTAGTCAATGGCAATTGTCAGACATTGATTTTTATTATTTTTACCTGTTATAGATGGAGGGGATGAACAGTCTGGTGTCCGAATTGGCTGATGTAGCAGCCCAGGAAAGAGCTACGATGGGTGGCTGTGAAGCCCTTTTGGCTTCAATAGCTGCTTTGCAGGTGAGTACAAATATTCAAATTGTTGAAAATTTCAAATTTCTATAAATTATGCGAAAAGGCTATGTACAAATACTTACGAATATGTGAAAAGGGCAGCCCAGTGTACCCACGTTGAAGGGTAACCACCCAAGTGGAACAAGTGTATAGTAAATTGATGATTATGTATAAATAGAAGATATAGCTATCCAATCACATATCGTCCGGGCTAGTTTCACACTCCGCTACGTTACGTTGTTTATAGTAATGTTCGGGAATGGACTTTAACATGATTTCGTGTTGGCTTGAAGCAGGTAGAGGAGTATAGCCTTAGGACTCATCTCATACAAATGAAAGAAAACTAAAAGATCAAAAGCCAATTAACAGAAATTGGAGCATAACCGATACAAAACATCCCAGATGCTGAGCTAACAACCTTTTGTTTCTTCATCAGCAATTGGCAAAAATATGCCTGTTTGTATCAAAGTGTGTATATATGTATATGCATATTTTCCTGCGTATGCACCTTTGTTTAGATTATTTGTTTTGTGAATTATAAATAGAGATTACATGTAAAAGATCTCTTTAGGAAAACGTAAATTACAAAGAAACCGTCCCAAGAAACTGTCAGGTTTTTTTTTGGAGAAATCTGATAATGACTTGAATAGTTAATCAGGTTGGCATTGTATCTCAAATTTTGTGTAAAGTTCTTCTGGATTTTTTCTTTCGCTTTTGCTGCATGAAATTTTACTACTTCTGAAAATTTCCATTTAATTAGAGTGTCTTTCATATCTTGAAATAATATTAACCTTAAATTTATACATCTTTAAAACATTTCAAAATCATCTCACATACAAAATACAACTAACTTTATCAAACTTTTTAGAGGAAATTGGACTTGGGAAAAAGATCTTAACCACATATTCTCCTTGGAATTCAAAATTAATGTTTTAACACAAAATGCAGTAGTACTTGAAATACTAATTCTTAAAGTGCTAGCGATTAAGTTCAGCTATATGACGCCAATTATTCAAGAATTTATCGGCAAATCCAGCTATGGATGATTGGCAATCGAAGCAGAGAACGTACAGATCATTAGGAGCAGTTAGCTCGATTCAGCCTCATGCTGGCTGGATTGGCCAAAGAAATAAAAATTGTACTGCAAAACTGAGTCACGGAGAATTTGAACATTTTGTTCCACGTTTTCCATTCCGGTGAGATGGAATGGGAAATTATAATCAAGCTGTTTCATCGGGAAAATATAAATCAAGCTCAACACCAAAACACAAAATTCTTGTCACCATGGAGACTACCGTCTTGAAGATGATAAATTTCAACGGGCAGGACAACATTGTATCAATCGGATCACATTCCATATTCTAGGAACAATATTCACAATCCAAAATGACCACTCAAACATTCCGATTACAAAAGATAGCATGATAACATCGTGTTAGAAAAATTAAATTTTACAAGGTACGGAGAAGAAGAAAGCATATACCTCCAGCCCAAACGACTCAATTTAATCAAATAGGGAATAAACTTTCAGAGAATTGATTAGCATAGTAATTACCCAAGTGACCCGAAATCACAGAAAAATGAGAAGGGGGAAAATCACAAAGCACTTCGTGTGTCTTGCGCCTAAGACTGTACGATATAAACCCACATGGAGTAGCCAAGACAAGAGCCAAATCACCTTTATATTTCTTCACCACAGTTAGCACATGAAGTCTTCGGCTTTGGCCAATGGGTAGGTGCCTCAAATCAAATCGGAACCTAGAAATCCACAGGTATGTGTAATTTGCCAAAGTCAAATATTTTGTAAATACACGAGCCTCCACAACAAAGGACGAGAAACAAATGGACCCCGCATACTCCAAAATACCGAACATTTTTCCTACAAATTACAGGCTTTCGAGGCAATACATATATATTCAACTTCTCCGTACTAAGCTCAAGTTCATAGTGAACGTTGTCGGTCACCAACCAATGAAGCACTCCGTCCATAAACACAACTCTTGTCACTAGCCTATCATGACTATCAGCCAGGGGGATACTTTTCCAAGATGCCTACTTCGAAGAGAAAATGTGAATTTTATGCAGTCTTATGCGTATCACTTTATAGTGAGGTGACCGTAATCGATCGAATCCTAAACAACCCATAAAGTTCCACCAAAAAGTATCATTATCATTCAATTCAGGAAGTATCGTGTACTTCTGGGTAATGGGATTAGAGACGCTTAAGTGTATTGTCAGCATATAGCCTATACGTATGAAGCTATTTATTTCTCAAAATTTTTATCTTTCTTCTTTCCCATTCTCTATTCCTTTCCCACTATAATTCTGTTCCTATATGAATGACTTTCTCTCCATTTTTAAGAATAAATTAAAAAAAAAAAAAGATTATCAATATATTCCAATTAAAACTCATGTTAAACTTAAATGATCTAGTTAGATTGCAATTAATGTTTTAGGAAAATTAGACAATATTTAAAACTTCAAAAAAGGAATTTTCTTTTTGGATAAATAAAAATCTAATAATACAGAATACCTCTCTAATAAAATGGAAATAGCACTTACCCACATTGAAAATTTTTTTGTACAAGGCAATAATGATTTACGTATGTAAATATTACAATTAATATTTTAGGAAAATTAAATGAAACTCGAAGAAAGTAAATAAACTTATAACATTTTTATTGTATTATTATTAAAAATAGGAAAATGAGAAAAATTTATATGAGGCTTCGTTTCCGTGTACCAGGCTCATGAATTAATTGAATAATTGGAGATTTTTCATTGGTCCAGTTGTAACAGGATCACTTAGCATCATATAAAACATGACGAAAAACAGATCTCTAAAATATATCGATCCATTTTAATGAGTTTTCAGTATATCCTAAAAATTCCTGAAAACACATGATGATATCAAGTGATAATAGCAGAGCGATTCTAATTGTAATTTTCATTAATAGCAGAGCCACTCCAATTCTATAATTAGGGCTGGGGAAAATCGAACCGGAACCGGTTTTCGAATCAAACCAAAATCGTTCGGTATTGGTTTTGGGCGTAACGGTTCGGTTCAATCTATAAGTTTAAAAAAATTTTGTTTTTTTGGTTTTTTAGTTTTTCGGTTCAGTTTCGGTTCAGTTTGTACTAGTATTCGGTTCGGATTTGGTTCAAGAAAAATTGTTCAGTTTGTTCGGTTCAATGCTAACCGGTTCGGTTCAGAACAGATTAAACCGGTTGAACACCCCGGATGGGCATTGATTCGATGGATTGACTTACCAAACTGCACCGAATTTGGACAGTTCGGTTCGATTTTTACAATTAAATATTTTCGGTTTGTTCGGTTTTCGGTTCGGTTCGGTTTGTACTAGTATTCGGTTTGGTTTTGATTCAAGAAAAAATAGTTCGATTTGTTTGATTCAATGACACCAGT
>MKEJ01018106.1:0-12437 GCA_001753735.1 Embelia ribes
TTTTATTATTATTATTAAATATTTTTCAAATTTTCCAAATATGTTTAAAAAAATATATTTCCAAATTTCAAAAAAAAATATATATATATATATATATATTTGACACATGCATTTATTTTAAGAAAAGAAAAACACATGGCTAAAAATAAAATGAAATATGTATTTTACATCACTGCATGTGACACTAGTAGGTTTCTTAAATTCAAAGGAGTTTCTATTACAAGAGTGTTCCATTTCTACATAGAAAAAAGTCCTTGGAGACATTACCATGTGAACAACTTTGATGGCACTTAGTTGGATTATTAAGCTCCGTTTATAAAAGTTTTTCTTTCATGTATTTTATGTTTATATGTATAAAATTTTAGAAACTGAGTTACCGATTAATCCACGGAGAGATGACCCAAAGGCAAGTACTTTATATTGAAGAATTACCATATAAAGAGATGCTATATTTATAATATATGTACATACATACATATATATATATATATATATATATATGCACGCCGATTTGCACGCGGACGGATTATACCTTATGCGCCCCCCACCCCAAACTCCTCTCATCTTAGTTTTAAGAATACAATTTTTAACGAGTACCAGGCAGAAATTGGTGGTGCGCTTTGGTACTTCATTTCAGGTGTAAGGTTGAAACCCCGCCGCTTTTTTCCACCTTTTATTTATTTTTTTAATTTCTTTATCTGTGGACCTTACATTTAATAGACAAAATTGATTAATAAGTGACAACGGTTTAATCAAATGATTCATTTTTTACTGGTTGTAAGATATATAGTTTTATTTATAAACATATGTAATATTTAGCTATAGTTAAAAAAATAAAATAGCTTTTCCCTTGTTATTACATGTATTCCCTCTAATTGTCTAATATTGTCACTCATTCAAAATTTTGTACCCATTTTATATTCAAATCTTTTAAGTAATGCTTTGCAATTTTTTATATTAATAATGAATATCTTTTGCTTTGCAATTTTTTATATTAATAATGAATATATTTTACGTTTTGAACTGAATGTATTTTGGAGTAATAGATATTGTATTTCTTACTATCATGTAAATTCTTTTGTTTTAAAAGTTTTTCATAGTGCATAAATTATAATAAGAATACAAAAATTTGAAAAATACTTCATGTGAAACTCCTTCAATTCTTTAAACATAACTGCACATTTATCCATAAATTATTCGTCCTTGGATACAACTGACTCTTGGAATTACTAGTTCAAGACTTATTACCTCCATTTTTTCTTTTTTTTTTTCTTTTTTTTTATTTTTATATATCCAAATAAAAATTTTGTCTCCCCGAATTAAAATCTTGGATTCGCCTCTGTCAGCACACAATGCTCATACATAACAGGATCTAAGAGTATTTGATATACGCAATCTTACTTTTATTTCCATAGAGGTTATTTTCAATTAAAATAACTCATAATCCATAAGTCGCAACGAAGGTGTGCATAACTTTAACTTATAGAAATTCAAGTTGAGGCTTTAAATGTTATCAATATAAATTTCAAGAGAGATTGAACATGTAGTAACTATGATAATCAGATGCCATGTAAATATCAAGTCATCTCCATAATGCTATACTAGAGTGCAACCCTATATATAGATTTTTTTTTGCATCATATTAATTTTAGTCATTTTATTAAATTAGTTTTGATAATTTATTTTCTTATATGACATCTTTTTGCATTTCTTCTTTTTTTTCCCCAGTGATTATATAAATTTATAAAATATTTATTAGTAGGATTTATACTAAGATAATATTTTTCACAAAAAATTAATGGCTATTTTGATTAATGCAAAAATCTTAATGTGAAAAATATTTTTAAAATTGAATGTTGATTAGGACAATATTTTAAAAATTTGTGGAGACTCATAGATTGGTAGAGATCAATTTATAAAAATATTTATTTACTGATAGTATTTTGATTCTTAAATATAATTTTAGAAATTTCTATTATGATAAATTATTTTACAGTTATGCAAAGATATATATATGAATATTTTGGAGTTGTGGTTGATCTTATATGAAATTTAATTTTAATAATTTTCCTTATGACAAGTTGATACATATTATGTATCAATAATACATATTATATGTGTATATAATTTTAATAATTTCTATTATGATATGTATATAATTTTAACAATTTCTTTTATGTTAAGTTTTATTGTTTTAAATCCTAATTTCATGAGATACCTTATTTTAATAATTTCTAATATGATAAGTTTTATTGTTTTAAATTCTAATTTCATGTCAAATAATTGTGCGTACAAATGTCGCGATCAAAGTAAAAGCAGTTGAAGGGGACAACTTCTATATACATTTGAGGATACCTTAACACGCATTTACGAATGCTTATGTAAATGATAAGCTCTTACCTCAGCTTCCTAATAACAGTTGTAAGAGTCATCAAGCTAAGGTTGATATGGCAGCCTTCCCTGAGCCTAGCACCATCTGCATTCGTCTGAGAGGCTCTTTCACTGCCAGCTAAATCTACAAAGTTCTGCAGCAACAAAAAAAAAATGACTTTCAGTTTAATCAAATAAAATCCACTCTATAATGACTTTCAGTTGTAAGAAGGATGAATTAGTCTTACCAGGCTTGCCACGAAAGATCTTACGCAATCTGAAGTCTCACGAAGTGTACTTTCAATTGTCTAAAAAATCAACAGACGAAATTATAGTAAGTCAACTGTAATATTTAGTTTTTAGATATGCCAAAACACCTAAGAATATGCATCATACCAGCCTTATTATTTGGTGAGACCGTGAGCTAGCATCATTCAGAGCAGTTTCACCCACTTGCCTTTGCGCTGAAAAGATAAATCAAAATTAATCATTCATTCGTTATGTGTCTTCGAGATCACACATGCAATCACGAACAAAAACACTTTAATTCGTACCCTCGCAAACATTGATTAATTGCCTCAAATGGTTATCATCGTTTGCAGTTTCTTCTACCAACTTCTCCACCACAGTTCCTTTCTGAACCCAAGAAATCACAGCAGAAAGCTATTAGAAATTAGAAAGGGAAAAGTGCAATGTCATTGACTAAAAGTAAAGGTTGAGATTTTCACTTCAGGGTCATCTAAAAGCTTCAAGTTACGTCCAGATTCTGAGTTGAGCAAGTCCCTGACATTCTCGTTATAGATTTCCAGCCCAGAAATCTTTATCCTGAAAGCTCTCTCCGGAGTCTGATATGAACCAAACATAAAAACATGATGCACAAACATATCGACAGTCTGAGGTTATGTAAACATCTATTGAAGCCAAAGAGTGACAAACATCAGATGAAGCTTACATTCATTATGTGCTGGTAGATATCACTAACAGCTTTCTCTGTTACCCCTCGCATTGTGTAGGTCTTACCACTGCTAGTTTGCCCATATGCAAAAATGGTTGCTATAGCACAAGAAATAAGTGGTGTTAACACAACAAGACGCAATTGCCTAAGTAACATCATACTGCATACAAACATGAAAGTCATTAATTAAGAGTAACACTACCATTGATGCCCATTAAAGCGGACAATGCGACATTCTTCACTCCTTCCTCGTATACAGCCTCCGTTGTAGAAGTAGGACCAAAGACTCTATCTGATAAAACAATGCACATGGTCTTAGTATTTGTATATTTAAAAAGAAGTAAACAATATTACTAGAGATGATGATGATTTGAACATTTTAGGTTCATTTTAAAGTGGGCAATGTGACATTATTCATTCCTTCACAAAACGCTTATGCCCATAGTGTTGCATATTCAAAGTGAAGTAGAAAATATTACCAGAGATGTCATTGATTTGACTACTTTATGTTCGTTTTAGGGACCTTTATATAGTTTCTTTCATTTTAGGGACCTTTATATCCATGTTTTGTTTCAAAGAACAATGAAAATACAAAAAATTGAAGCTTATGAGAACAAAACCACAAGAGCATTTAATACCAAATGTAAAGGACGAAGGTTGAGTAGTTCGCTCATGAGCTCCGAGTTTAGCGACAATAGTATGATCATCAATGCACTCCCACGAAACCTGGTCTTTTGCTAACTGTTCCCTTTTGTTTAATGGCCTCAACCGTACGGTGACAACAATCTTCTCTTCCTTAACTTTGGTCCCACCAGGAGTAGCTACAGGTGTCCTCTCTATTTTTGTCGCAGGTGTACCGGGGGTTTTGGCCGTCATTCTGCAACAATATACGTTTGAAAATCTGTTTGACAGCCACACTTTTGAAAAGAGTGTCTGAGTACAAATGTGGCCTCTCTCAGGAGAGGCAATTATCTGTTCAAGAAAAACATGTCAGTGTATGATGTATAATTGTTGAAACCGAAGGGGGAAAAAAAGTCAGTTCTGTGCAAACTTCCTGGTTTTGGACGAAAAGGAAAACAATGATGTGTACTAAAGTTACTAATTTCATTCAAAAGCAAATACAAAGGCCCTAACTATAAGTAGTCAAGCACATAGGTTTAGTTTTGATGCTAAGGTTTTTCGTGGGAATGTGGTGATTTTATTTATTTATTATTTTTTTTTTTTTGCATCCATGATTTTTTTTAGACGAGATTTTTTTTCCCATCACATTTTACACGTAAGAAATTCTTGCACCGAAGCGTCAAAGTACCATCTTATCTAAATTATAGGTTCAAGTAATTAAGTTTTAACGAGTTGTTAATAATATCCAAATTTTACCAAATCATGAAACCCAATATATAAATCCAACAAACCAAGCTCAAAAGAAGTAACAAAGCTATGATAAATTGCCCTCTTTCGTTTCCTTTCTCAAGAAATTCAAATCATTTTGGCCCCCAGTATCTCAAACCAAAAAAATTGATCTTCTTTTGGGATCTGCTAAATCTGATTACAAAATCATCAAACTGAAATTGAATTATCTTTTAATTATAACATCTGCACTGAAGAGTAATGCACAAACACAGCTGCAAATGTAATCTATGTCGTTGATCTTTAAAATTACCGTCATCTAAATCAAATCATTATCTGCAAAATTAGCACAATCATACTCCCCCAATTGGGGATAAAGAAAGAAAAATAAATTAGGTAATATTTAATAAGCTAATCCAAGGGCGGATCCAGGAACTAAAAATGGGGTGTGCGGAACGTTCTAGAAATTATTACGGAGGCTAATAAATTAATATTTGAGCTGTTGTACATACTAATTTTTTTTTACACTAAAAATTTAAAATATTTTGTTGGTTCTTCAAAATTACGAGAGGTATTGTAGCCCTTAGCAATTTCTATCTCAATAGATACATGCACAACTAAATATACGAATCTATATATGCAAAGTTTTCCATACTGGACGCAATTTACGAAAGAAAATTAGGGCAACAATTACCTTTTCGAAATTTCAGGGATTTTAATTAGAAATGGAAAGTGAACACTTACCGATAATCAGATCGAACAGAGGATAAATCTAAGAATTGGCAATTATAGAGAGAGAGATGGATTTCGTATGGAGAGACGAAATTGAGAGAGAGAGAGAGAGAGAGAGAGAGAGAGAAGCTAGAAGAGTTGGCTTTTTGTGGCCTATGGGCTTTCGGCTATGATTTTGAAATTTGAGTTCTGCAACGGCTAGTCGAATTTCTCAGGCATTTTTATGTTTTAAATAAATAAATAAATAAATATTTGTATCGTTTTGTTTTCTCGTGTAAATAATTATTGTGATTGTGCTTTCGTCTATTTATCGCCGGATTTAGCGGCTCCAGATCCACGTTCAAGGAATTTTTTCATTATTAATTAATTAATTAACGTTCGACATAAAGAGAAAGGTTTAAGGGAAAACTAAAAAATAATTTTAAAAAGGGTTAAGGGTAATGGTCCCCATAGTTTCAACAAAAGTTCTATTTGGTCCCTATAGTTTCAATTGAAAAGGTGATAGTCACAATGTCTAGAAAAAAGACATAATTTGCCCTTTTTACACAACTCTAATAAAATGATCAAAAGGTACAATTGAAGTAAATATTAGACAACCATACATATAATTTGCAAATATAATAGAATCATCTTCATTATAATAACTTCACATGAAAAGGTATAAAATTTGGAAAAAAAAAAAATGAATTAATCATCTTCAACTCTAATGGACAAATGATGCATTATTTATTAATGATCAAAAGAGCAAATAGAAAAGGACAGGGCGTATGGCTTATTTACGAGTAAATTGATCTTTATAAATTCACTCATATTTTTATGGTCTCCCACTTTGATCTCTCTGAGATTTTCTATATTAGCAAATTACTATAAAAAGGATAAAGCTTCAGATCTTTTTCTAAAATTTGGGGACTAAATCCATTAATTTTTTATTTTTTTTCCCAAAACTTAAGAATTGTATATTTTTTCACTATATGGGGATTAAATGCATTTTGTTTCCTTGCATTATTAGTTGAGACCATGTTTGCTATATATAGTTAACTTTCCAACAAAAAAATGTTGTCTATAGTTGAGTATTTGACTAAATATAGCCTTGGTAATCATGTCAAAAACATGTGTATTTGTATTTGTAAGGCATTGGAATAGAATTATTTTGTAAATTTAACCTTTTAAGTCAGGTATTTCGGGTTCTCCAGAAATCGGCGTGAAACAGTGTGGCTTCTAATTTAGTGCATATTCAAATTAGACCCCTGCATATTTGTAAAGTCAAGTTTTTCCCCCTATCAATTCAGAAAATGGTCCGTCCTCGGAAATTTTTGCCAATTGTTCCTGCTCACAAGTTGTATTAGTGCGGGATTGCTACTATTTCTTCCATTTAATTAGTCGGGAAATCACATAGAATAGAGTGAATTATACCGTAATTCCTTAATAGGATAGGTACCAAGAAACAACGTGGAAAAGGGAAATAGGAGACGGGGCTAAAAATTTAGAGGAATATGAAACATTGATAAAATTGTGAAATTTCTTGATTATTGCAATTATAATACGTATGACAAACGTATAAAAAAAGTATGATCGCAATTTGGTATTCGAATGTATTTTAAAAAAATGTCTTTGCTATCTCGAAATGAGATGTATATGTTAAAATCTCTATGATCACAATTTGGTCTCGGAGTATAATATGTTGTACTCTCCAAACAAGACCTATGCTTTGATGCATAGTAACCTAACATACAAAATTAAGAAATCAAAGCAGAAAACTCTAAAAATACAAGACTTTTTTAGAGAGCCACAACAATCTTGTAAGGGCACTAGGCAAAAACTTCCTAGCAAACATATAGCATACTCTTGTCTTCATCCCATTATACACACATTCAGTCCCAGTCCTCATATTTATAATCAACTCGGGAGTCACCTCGGTCCGATAAAATTTCGTCGGGTGGGGCCCGCCCTTCGCCCAGTCGACCCACGTCAGGGTCCTGTTTGCGTTCTTCCGAGCAAATTTCATACTTATAAATGTGGGTAAATAATGCTCGTCGGAGTAACACGGGGGCTTACAATGTCTCCGAAACACGGGGAAATATTTCCGGTCCGCAATCACCTCAATCGCGAGGTCCCGGTCTATTTCGAACCATTGGGAGCCTTTTAGCCATTGGTCAAGCCTAATATGAGGCCTCATTTTTTTGTTCCACCGGCCCCGGCCCACTGGCCCCAGTTGGTCGTAGGCCTCGATGAATGTTGTTCTTGATTGCATTAAGTACGAATATACGGTGGAGAAGTTGTATATAGGGATACAGGACTCCGACAAGAGGACGAATCGATCGTTGGAGAAATCAAGTAATGCGTTCGCCAACAAACGTCGCTCGGCCTCTACCATGTTCACTTTTCCCCATTCTGCTACCTGTGGAACTGAAATGCGTTAATGTTAAAATTCTCATAGACAGGTAAGCTGAAGTTTTTCTTATCAATTTTTTTTAAAATATTTTATTTATATAGAAAAGCTTAATTTACTAAAAAAAATCATTATTTTAAGGCTATGGCCGATTTAGCCCGAATAATAAATGGGCTAAGGTCAGCCTACATGACTGGGCCCATGCATGTTCCCAATAAAAATAATCTCTATACAAATGAAAACATAATTACAAAAGAATGAGGCTAGGACTTATGTTTATTACACACAACCAACAATTTTTAGTATAAAACATATGTATATATATAATTTTTATCAATCTAACAGAAAGAGAACAAAAAGAAGAAGAAAAAGCAAAGAATAATGTACTAGGAGGACATCTCTCTGGAGTGTAAAAGAGTAGAATCTAAGTAAAGCATGGAGTGTAAAATGTGTTTGTACTTCTTATTTATAAGGAACAAAGAGGAAGCTATTAATTTGATTAAAGGAGCTATAATTAATTCCTTAATTTTAAAAAATCTACTTAAATATCTTATATTTTAATGTGAAATTTTTTGTTATGTGATTACAGTTTCCCAAAAATATTTTGTAAGGCTTAATTATAACAACTAAGTTATATCTTACATTGATATTGATAGAAAAAAAACTTATATAGTATTTAATTATTTTAAATATTAATATCATATTTAATTTTTACAAAATTCAATCTTTCTATTTTTTATTTTTTATTTCCGGCTAAAAGAACCTAAACAATGAATTATGGGAAGGGTGTACAAACAATATATATATATAAATATATATATATATATATATATGTAT
The DNA here is from genome assembly GCA_001753735.1 of Embelia ribes. Classification (NCBI taxonomy): domain Eukaryota; kingdom Viridiplantae; phylum Streptophyta; class Magnoliopsida; order Ericales; family Primulaceae; genus Embelia; species Embelia ribes. The sequence goes on from MKEJ01018106.1 coordinate 8,631, forward strand.
GTATGTATGTGGACCCCAATGAACATGGTGAATCCTAACGATGACTGGGGCAAGAAATGTGCTTTTTTTGGTTACTTGTGGCTTATGTATGCTTTCCACAAAGTACGTGTGTTTAGGGTCTCCTCTGTCACCAATTCATATAGTTGTATATATTGAAGTCATTCCTTTTCTTTCTCATATTTTGCATACGTCAATCCATTAAAATCTTATAATTAGAAATGATGCACACTTTGCCAAATTTTCACACACATTAAAAAATAGTATTAAAATAGTATATTATTATATAAATTATAAGAGTGAATAAACACAAATATACAAAATTTTTGGGATTGGTGAGGCAATTTAATTTATACTTTAACATAAATTGTGGCTGTTGTGTTTTAATCCCACCATCAACAAATCCTTAACAAACGCACCCCTTAAAACATTTACATAGGAAAATTCAACTTATTGCCAACCCATAGTGAATGATAGGTCCATGCTCAAAAATGACAATAGTGTAGAACAAAATTAGGATGTGTGTTTCAATAAAACCAAAAGATAATGATATTATCCGCATCAAAATGACACAATCAATATAGATAGATAGATAGATAGATAGATAGATATAGATATATTTATTTATTGATTTATTTGTTAAAGGAGGACCATAATGTCAATGAATAACAACTTATTATTTCTGGCAGGAAAATTCAGGATGAAAATATTTTGTAAACAATCATGCTTGTAATATAGCAATATTATTTTTGCTACATATATCGTTTTCGCAACAAAAGTTTGCGAATTTTTTATCTTATTGGGTAATGTAATTCTATATGTTAAAATAAAACTAATGCCAACTTCTCGTAGACAACAATGTGGCACGAAGAAGTTACAAAATGCTATTATAATATTGTAACTCGTTAGCTTTGTTGTATTAGTCAAATAGCATTTTCAAAAAATTAGATTTATTTTTTTGTCCCAATTCCTAGCATTATTTATGAGTATCATTCATAGAAATAAATAAAGTAACAAGTATGTAAATTAATTGCACTAATTGGGCCAAAAGAGGGTAATAATTAAAATAAAAGGTTTTAATGTTAGTAATTCTAATGGAGGTGCAAAATGTGAAACTTAAAATGGTGCTTATGATTTAGTATAATCATATTTGGACAAATAGCATTTTCACCAAATTGAATGTATTTTGTCCCAATTCCAAGTTAATTAATGTAGATTATTATAGTTGTTTTGAAGGGAGGAAACTATTTGATTTGATAATTTAATTTAAATAATTAGATTCTAATATTTTGCTTTACCTCCTCTCTCCTCCCACACAAAATTTCCAACTTCTTCTCGTATCCCCCATTTCTCCTCCCAAGCTCTCCAACAAATCAACCTCTCATAATCATACTCAACTATTATATACCTTAACAATAATAATAATAATAATAATAATAATAATAATAATCAAGCATTATTATTACCTTGCTAGGTATCCGTCGCCCTTGGAACACCGACCCTTCCGCGATGTTCCCGTTAAAAGTTGGTAGAGCGTGAACGTAAATACTAAAATGCCCCTCATTCCCCGCGAAAAACCTCTCCCACAGAGGGGCCAAAGGCAAATACCCCCTCGTGAGGAACATAAATGCCACCTTGGGTGTACGATTAAATGGGACTTCCCTTACACGCGGTACCATCGATGCCCGCCACATCAGTTCCCCGTCCTCCATATCGTGCATCACCTCAGGTGGCTTCAAAAACTCCCTCAACCCGACCTTCCCCGACCTCCACCCCTTGTTCTCGTCTCCCTTCGAATCATCTTCTGGAGTTAGGGTTTCGGCCGGGGGGGGCGGCGGAGGAGGGTGGACTTCTTGGGTCGGGAGCGGCTTGGGCTGGTGCGGTGGAGGGGGCGGGGGAGGATGCTCAAGTGGTGGGGAAGGGACAGGGGTAATGGTATCGATAGCGGACCAGTCATGGAGAATGGAGAAGGGGAAGGAGGTGAAGTAGAAGCTGAGGGAGATGCCGATGACGAGGCCGGAGCCGAAGAAGAGAAGGTACAAAATTGCCGCCGGAAGTTTGAGCTGGGGGCGTTGGAATCTGTCTGCCTTCATGTTTCAGAGAGGGCGTGGGAGAGAGAGAGAGAGATAGAGAGAGATTGGTGGATGCCAATCGTTGGGAGACGAATGGAGTGTTGATGGTTGGGAGAGAATATAGAGGGAGAGGGAGAGATTTTGTGCCAACCCATATGTATCGTTTCTATGTTTGCCTAAATTTTGTACCAACCTATATATTATTTCTTGCTTTGGAGACGCATAAATTTTCACTTGGGAAGGGGAATTTGTTTGTAAATATAAAAACATTGAACATTGCAACACTTTGAAATTCATAAAGTTCTCAGTAATAAACATCGCGATTCATAAAACTACAATTTTATCCTAGTGAATAGAAAATTTTAATTGAAACAAAAACTTCCAAACAATTTATCTAACTAAAATCATAATAAAATCTATCAATCACTTTGAAACTGTATTATAACGCAATCACATTGTATGTAGGATTGCAAAGCATCCACTTATAGATATGATGGAAAAATAGCAAAGGAAAATAATTTGTAAAACATGACTATGTAAATGAACTTTGGCCGCTGGGATATTAGAATCTATGTTCATTTTTTTGCATTAGAATGGATGTATTGTAGTTAATTTATACACACACAAGCATATACATATATATGTAATTATAAAAAATAAATTTTGATTCCAAACAAGAGCAATTGACTCATTTTGCCTCTATATAGATTCGTCCTAACACTCAATGTTGCACATCTGACTGTCCAATCAAAACTATAATCGACAACCGTACTTTTACTATTATTTTGATTTTAATGAGATTTGAGACTTTCCCAAATGATGAAAAAATGAGATTTCAGAGTATAAGGGGGGGAAAATAAATATCCCTATTTGTATATATATATATATATATATATATTTTTTTTTGTTGTTGTTGGTTGAAAAAGGTAAAGATATCTTGTAACAACCATGTTTATAATTAAGGTATTTTCTAACAGTTAAAAAATGTTTAATTACGTTCTATTATTAAATCAAGTAGGCAGGCGATCGAATCATGTGTTAGAGCTATAGTCTATACAAAAGAGTTAAATCCGTCTTTTATACCACGACTATGTTGGCCGAATAGACTTTATTCTTATGCCTGGTTCGAACCATTTGAATTTGATTTATTCGAATGTAGTTCGAAAGAAAATTTTTTATTTGACACCATAAAAATATTCTTGCGAAGTCAATGCAATAAAAACTACAACTAATTTGACAAATTTTCTTATAAGACTTATAATGTTTGTTGTTGCTTGATTGATGGTAGTTTTTTAAATAAAATTCTCTAAATGTAAAATAGCTGAATTACGTCCTAACCTAACTATTTAGTCTATAGTTATGTGAACACGCACTTTTTGTGTGGGGACACAATAACCGTTTGTGTTTACTTGTCTACATAGTTGTCCCTTAAATGCAGTAACCATATCGCGTAATCATTAATTTTTTATGTCTTTGTTTTTTTTTTTTCCTTTATAATTTCTTCATGTTTTCGAAATGATTGAGATTTTATACGTAAAGTATACTTATTAGGTTTTTAAAATTTTATGAAGACTGATTGTAGTCCCATGACACACCTCCGGCTTTATCTCTGATTGGCCTTTTGGGACGAATAGTTGACTTCCAGGGTTTGAATTCTTCTTCTTGATATATATATATGTTTGAATTCTTCTTCTTGATATATATATATTTATATTATTTATTTATTTATTTATTTTTA
>MKEJ01018107.1:0-12720 GCA_001753735.1 Embelia ribes
TTTTTTTTCACAACGTTGGCAACTACCCTATAATAATCCCTTAGAAAGGAACAAAAAGAAGTTGTATAGAAACTCCAACAACACTAATATGACATAAGACCCTTGTCTATGTGACAAGTTTCTTGAGACCTATGCATGCCCTTGCATACATAAGGTCATATAATAAAAGGGAACAGCGAAAAAGAATCCCCAAAAGAATATCCCTTGCAGGGATCATCGAAAAAGAAAAAAAGAATGGACCTGGAACCTGGACGAACATCTGTTCCCATGATAAACAATAACTATAAGCTACAGAAAGATCGGTACGGAGATTGGTATTCACAATTTACGCATATTAATATATGTGCAGAGTTTTGTCACTTGAATACGCCGGTCAAGGATATGGAATTTCATATATAATACCCCAGCTATATTTTAATCTGTGCGTTGATGAAGAAATGCAAATCCAGAGTTTTCGCGAATCAATGGTGGAGGGTCGATATCTGCTATCTCCACTTGCTTCATCGACTTAGAAATGTCATCCACGGAGAAGGGGATGCTGAAAAAAAGAATAATGACAAAAAAGAATTGATAAAAAATCATTTTCTCAAAAGAAACAACAAAGGCTTACGAATTGGTGTAATTAACCAAAATGTTACCTTGAATCATCGTCCAGCAAAAACGAACTGCTTACAGCATTGTTCGAGTCCTCTGTCATCATAACCCTCATACTCGAAATAACCTGAATCGTTAAAAATATAAATACTTGAGAGAAAAAGATGGAAAGATTGAGACAAGATATTCATTACAAATGGAACATACGCATGATTACTGAAAATTGACTTTTCAATTGACCAAACTTCACTTACATCAGAAGACACACTGTGAGTGCCGTATTTGTCGTCCCAGTACATTGTACTGATCCTGTATAATTGCTGTATGCTGAGCACCTGAAGCAGCATCAGACAAAAAATGAGAAATGAAAACATAAAAGCCCGACAGAGGAATTTAAACAAGAGTTATAACTCACAGGGCAAAGTTCCTTTGTTATTTCATTTAAAGTCTTTTTGGGCTTTTGATGTATAACCTAAGCAATGGGGAAATGAAAAACTAACGTTAGTATTTACAATGATGTGGTAGCAATGAATTAAATAAAAGGGGCAAAGAAATCACATCTTACCAAGAATCCAACTGCCTGTCTAATGTGCTTTAGTTCATCCCACGACGTGCCTGCATACTGATAATAAAGACGCGGAATATAGACATCAGCCGCATTAAATTAAAAACTGAAAAAAAAAAGAATAAAAGATCAACAGTGTTCACTAATGCTTACCTCTTCGCTTGCATCTTCACACCACTGTTCAAGTTCAGCCAGCCCCAATTTTACGTACTCCCCATTACTGAATGAACAACACTCTCGTCTCAAAAGAAGACTGCCATATTGGACAACTATGGCAACTCAGCAAGTTAATCATAAAAGAAAAACAGCAAGTCAAAAATGATGTTTAATAATCAACACAAGAAAAAAAAACAATAATCAACCTGTTAAACAATTGCACATTGACCAATGAGAATATCTGAGTGAACACTTTGCGCACCAAGAATGGGGGAACCTGCGAAGATGAAACATTTCAGGCAACTACCCTTGCTCAAAATGTTATCAACTAAAATTTTAATTCCTGTGAGCTTTAAAACTCACATAGTTTGCTTTCATAATCTTCAAATAGTTGTTCAGGCTTTTTACAATGCTCCGCCAATGAGCAATGAGAGCTTGTTGAGCAACAGCACCTGCTTGTGAGCGTCCCTTTACCAAACTTGCTCGAGATGTCCTCGGTACCTGCATTGAGAGTGCAACTTACTTCAGAATCAGAAAGAAAATCTTCACATTACCCACTAGATTTCTAGCCCACGGGCGTTCCACCGATCATTGTTGGTCAAATCTCCTTTTAGCTAGTTGCTTAGAAATACTTGTATGATTCAATGCTAGTTTCCTGGGGATAAATGTTTTTTGACTGTGCCAACTGGCTTAGCTTGGAGTGTGACCTTTGTATTTGTTTAGGCAATCTCAATGCAGTATCTATAAAAATATTGGATTTAAATGACAAAGAAAGCAGGATCGAGTGGTTCCTCTCCTTGGTTAATCAATACATTGAGTGGTTCCACTCCTTGGTTAATCAACACGTCACCAACAAACAACGTTGCTTCCTTTTAATTGTTCTCATTAAATAAATAGTGATTACCACATTGGTTCCTTTTCTTCCTGTTAGATCATCATCTGTCTTAAAACCTTGAGCTTTTAGGAAGTGAACCAACAATACCTATTAAGCTCTCGAATACAATCCCTCACATCAAATCCCTACCACGTTAACTGAGAGGCAAACAGAGAAATTTATGAGGTGCAAACTAAAACAAATTTCCATATGAACCAGTACCTGTATACACAATCCAAGCAATGGGGATATTTCTTTCTTCAAATTGTCCCTTATCATTCCATATATTTTCTCAAGGAAGGCAGTCAGCTGCTGCTTAAATAGTAAAGCTGGATACTTGGCCTCAACTTGCCGTAAATCATCTAGTCTACTAAGCATTCGGCCATTAAGGAATGAAAGCCCAGCACTTTGAGGAGTAGCTCGTAATCCCTAACAGTTAAAACAAAAAAAAAAGATGGTTAATAAGAAAAGCAAATTACTATAGCTCCTAATAAGAAGCAACAAGGTAAGCTTTGGTACATACTTGAGACATCCTCCCAAAGAGAGAAGCTGAACCAGTTCTCCGCCGCTGTGGTGTTAAGCTAGCTGCTCCGCTAGCTTTGAGTGTATGTGTAAGAAGTAACAACAATGTCGATGTATTTGATAACCAATAAGCTAATACATCATTGTTATCTTGCACCTTCAATAAAACCAGTTCTTATTTTAGGCACAAAGAAAACAATCAGCACAAACTTCTAATCCATCCCAATATTCTCAAAGTTGGTTTTGTATTGCTTCATTATTTCTAAGAAATGGTTTTAAAAAAAAAAGAAATATTGACACAAAAGTAACCAAACCAACCCTCGGAAAGTGGGCTATTATAAAACCCAAATCTATAGCTTACCTCAATGGCCGAGGCAATAGTTTGAATAATGCGGTCAAATACACCTGTTCTTTCAACTTCAAATGATCTCCAGTGGAGAAGGCATTTGTATATAACACAAGCAGCAACTGGCTTGCCTCCTGAAAAACCCAAGTCTTGAGCAATACACTTGATGAGCAAATCCTGAAACTCCTGAACCAATAAGAAAAATAAGTTACTAATAAAATTATGGCCATCTCAAAACAAAGATAAAAAATTAAAAATATAATGGCTGTGGAGACTAACTTGCTGCTTTTCATTCAGAGATTTTTGTGGCTTTTCCTCAGATTCAGGCTCCCGAGGATTCGACATAGCAATAGTAATATTCTGAGACATAAAAAATGTCAGGTGCATATACATACATACATACATACATACATATATATGCATATGGATGGCCAAGTACACAATGCTTCCGCATTGAAAGATCAGGGAAACTTTTCTGATTCTTCTTATTCAGGCTTGAGGAGAAAAAATGCCAGGTGCATAACAAATCTAAAACTCTACAAGTTTGGCAGACTATAAATCAATGAAGATAGCGAGAATTTCTCACCGGTGTCTTTTGTATATCTCCTTGCAGAACATTGCCGTTCTCTGAAGTTCTCTGTAATGCCGATGAAGAAACATTTCAGATTGCATCCATGGGTTACGGGAACAAGTAGAATAGAATCTGATAATCCTTCTTGTCTTTATATTTTATTATTGTCAGCATGGTGCTTATATTCGCTTTTTACTGTTTAGGGTGTGTATGCGTGAGAGTCAAACACCGAGTGGTGTCTCTCAAGCAGATACACACAGGATGGATTCAAACTTCACCCTTCCCAAGACACTTATTTCAGCTGCTCCTATCAACTCAGGTATCCGATGGGTATAAGACATAATAGCAATAAGCCCCTCTTACCTGAATAATTGTTGTCCTAGGACGTGTAGATAAACCTTTCCCAGTAGGAGACACGGTCAACGCTTGCTGACGAAGTACTTGATTCTCCGACTCTATATTAGAAAGTTTCTCCTCAAGCCTGAATCAGAAGAATCGGAAAAGGGTATTAACACATCAAGATGATGGGTGGGATCTGTTCTTTGGGCATGAAATATTTCCTACTACTAGTTTACTCAAAACATTCTTCAAAGCTTATAATTTATCGAAATGCATTTTATGTGTAAAACATTTTACAGGAGAATATTTTCAAATAAAGCATACAGAGCCTCAATTTTACAAGGCAGTTTCATTGTTTATGCTGAGTTTGCTAACCTTTGTACCGAATCTTGAAGCTGGTCGGCTTTATGGTCAGCATCCTCAAGCTTCTTAACCAGCTGTGCATTTCTTTCTTCAGCCTCTTTCCAAGCCTTCCTAGCTTCTTCGGCGGCCTGTCTTTCCAGTAATAGTAAAGCCTGTAGATGCAAAGAACTCCCCACGTCAATGAACACCACAAAAGTTAAAAAATGGCAGGCTTTTATCATCATGCAGAATTTGTTGCATGAAATCAACTTTGATGCCCCAACAAAACATAAGAAATAGGTAAATGTTGGACGAAACCTTGAAGGTCAAATTTAAATTCCTAATAGTGGTTAACATCTAGAGATGTGAAGCTTGCCATCTAGTTGTCAAACGTACAGACACAATAGCTGCACCACATGAACGGTGTTTTAATTTTTAATTGATCAAATGCAGGTGTACCTGAACACTTTCAACTTTGACAGTTAATGAATCTATCTTTGCAGTGTCTTGAACTATGACTGGAGTTTCCTTAATCACAGGAGGTGCCTCTTCAATAGCTTTGCGTGCTGCCTCTTGTTCTTTAAAAGCTCTGGCCTTCGCCTCCTCCACTTGTTCTTTCGTAGCACGCAAAGCATCATGTAACTTGGCAACTTCTTGAGCCTTTGCCTCCTCAAGGTCAGTCTGCATTAAAATTTTATCACCAAGAGTAAGTCTGGTTACTATCATAATACCAGATTGTGCTCCAAATGGCTCCCGCTAAAATGAGCATATCAAGATTACTTTTGGTATGTTACTTGATACAGCACTCACACTCAAGTCTGCAGTGTTACACTTTAAGTTAAACTATGATGGTATGACCTTCGTAATTTGTTTTGTAGATTGGGTTGAAAGCGAAGATATATGGGGGGAACAGTAACTGAGAAATTATCAGCCATGGATTTACCAAAAAGATAAAAAGTTTTAACCTCGTAGTTTCAATAATTCAAAAATTGCGACTAAAGATCTTAAATCATCTGTGTGATCCTGCTCCAGTTCTACATCAAAGTCTTATCAGTGATGTATAACATTGAAATACAGACTTACCCTTAACCGCTTCTCAAGCTGCAGACGCCTCGTAAGTTCTTCCACGCGTTTTTCTAATTTATTCTTTGCTTCTTGAAGGGCCCCAGTTTCTCTTGCAGCCTGACAGGATTTGCAAGGTTAGTTTATAGATAGGAATGTCTTTATCACATGAAGCACTAAAATTTCACTAACTAAAAAAAAAATGTAACAAATGTAACTGACCATTTTAAGCACCCTGAGCTCTCTCCGAGCAACTCTTCGTCTCCAACCACATTGTGAAACAAGAGTAGCCTTCTGAAGACTCTTATAATAATAATAGGCATTGTGACAGCGCAAATGAGCCTGCAAAGCAATGACAGAGAGTAATTACTCCAAAATAAGGCTATGCTTGGTTATAGTTTTTAAAATTGTCTTTTACACCCTGCAAAAACGATGAAAATAAAATAGAGTCCTGAAAACATTCAAGGCAGATTTGTTCCAGAAATAGTTATGAGAGTATTATCTCAAAAGCACCCAAATTCCTAACAGCTAGAGACAGTTATCTGTCCAAAACCAGAGAGAGAGAAAATGAAAGAGAGTTTTCTTCAACAGCTTTAATCCTGGAACCAGAGAACATAAACTTGAATTTCTAAAAAGTAACTGAAACCCAAGTATGAGCCAAAAAAATGGAAAGTACAAGGCACCTGAATAGCGATTGCAGCCTTAGTTTGTTTCCTGAATCTAAATTCATTGCGAGCAGTCATGGCCCTTAAGCCTGTTTGTATAGAGATTGCAGAGGATCGTGACTTCATGTAGGATTTCCTGGCAATGTAACGCCGGAAATACTTTTGGATCTTCAGAACAGCCGCTTCCCTACGCAATTGCTCATACAACTTACAAGCTAGCATCCCTGATCAAGCAAAGAAGAAGAAAATACTTAATCAATCAAGATACCCTAACCTCAATTGGCTAAATGGAACTGATAACAGGATCTGTTCATGATGTCTTCTCATTAATTGCTTTCTAGTTAGCCCACTAACTTTCCAAAGAAAACCATTTTCATACTTACACTAGTCCTTGCACCAGCTCACCAAACAAACTTAGAACGTTTCTTAAAATAGACTAGTTACTATATCTTCTGGCAGTTAATAAGATCTGGTAGTATAGCAACATTATATGGGTTCCAGTATCTAAGAGTAAGGGGGTAGAAAAGTGGCTATATTTGGTGGCATCGCCTATTATTAGAGATCAATTAACATCACATACCAAAGGAATTTCTAACTCCTGAAAGAAACACATTTGATAATGATATTCAATCGCTTTCTCTTTGAGAATGCTATCCAATAGGAAAACGTAAAACGAAGTCTTCATCAGGAATGGCATCATAAAGTCACCTCGCCAACACGATTGCAACTGAATTGCAGCTTTGCGCAATGAAATGAACTCCTTGCGAGCAATGTAAGTGCGAATTTGCCTCTGAATTCTTTTAGCCGCATTTCCAAGAACTTCTGCTCTTCTCGTGTCCAGTTCAGCCATTTGACCAGCTCTCAAGAAGACCTTTGTTTTGCCTATCTGCCAAACCGAGCACCTTGACTAAATATAGAAACTAAAATCTCCATATGGATAATTTACTAATACATCTTTTTTATAGAAAAAATTAGTAAAAGTTCCAAGTCAGCAAAAAGCTTAGAAGTAAAATTACCAAAAATAAGAACAAGAATATAAATGCAATAAAATAACTTCACTACTCAAGGCAGAAAGAAATTGGAAGTCAGGCAGGACATTTAGTGAAGATGCTAGATGTAGGCACTTAGCATAATAAAGAAGCAGTTCAAGAACCTATCATGGTTACCTGATAACCTTTCAGACCCATTTTATCAAGAATTATCTGACAGGCTACCTTGTCATCATAGCTGCACCAAAAATAATCAAGTTTAATAAAAAGAATAAACCAGACAGGGAACAGAATAGGAAGAAAACATCAGAAAACAAAAATAGCAGGACATGCGAAATTTTGGATAAAGCAAATGAAACATACTTTCCCTCGAAAACTTCTGGAGCAAGGACTCCAAAGCGAAGGAGAAACTCGTAAAACGTTCGCCTAGTGGGATATCCTGCACAACTGATCCTGATTGCCTCAAGCACACCCTACACCATAAAAGAATGCCATGTACATGCATATGAATATATAATTTAAGCAACCACACAACTCCAGATTGATTTCCAAGCTTAAATATCTAGACGCGTGTTTAAATGTATTTGGTCCAATATACAGAGAATTCATACTTACACCACAACGCAACTGTTGGATGATATTCAGGTTTTCAAAAATAGCAGGCCTTAGAACATTGTTCGGCTTTACACATCTAATGTAATGAGGTTCAGTTGAACTCAGCGTCTCCATCAAAGATTGAAGTTGTAGCTGCAATTTAAAAATACTTCATCAATCAGAACGTCATTTGGATCAATCTATTGTGTATGGATACATTATGAACACTAGTTGTCAACCAGCACGCAATAGCACAAATTAAGCAAGCATGCGCATTATAGTCAGAAGGGAAGAAATTAACCAACTAGAGAGCAAGAGAAATAAAAATGATGCAATGTTTATAAAGGTAAATCAAGCAACCCACAGAAGTATATCATCAAAAAGGATCAATGTAACCAGGACATGATACCACCATTCAGTAAATAAAAGAGAAGTATAGCTGATAACAGAATTGAGACCCTAGAAACTCCACAAGAAGCGCATCTTATTTATGTCTCAGATGAATCTTCCATTATCATACTGGTCATTACAGGAAATGAAGATCACTACTGTTTCATTGTGACATAATATTTTGCCATAATATAAAAAAAAATTTAACAACCTTTTACACTTCAAGAAGGGGATAGAGATCAGCTTATTCTTTAGCTGAAGACATCAAGTAGTAAGATATGAAGAACTCATGGTAAACAACCTTGAAGCGTGAACCAATGGAAGAAAATTTGGACGATTTTGATGACTCCTCTGGGAGTGCAGGGAAAAGACCGGCAACAAAGGGGCATTTTGCGGCAGTCAATAAGTCCTGATGTTCTGCCACAACGTAGTCCTTGTTTTTGTCTAGAAATAGATCTGCTTGATAAGACACCTGTAATCGAGGGGAATAGTTAGCAAATGTTACTACAAAGCAAATGAAAAGGAACACGATAAATGGATAAATCGTACTTCTCCTGCATAATGAGATATGGTGAAACTAGTTCGAGAAAGCTTTGGTTTACTAAAGCGCTTGTTCTTGGCGAATGTCTGGTACAACTTCTGAGCAAACGTTTCATGAGTAGACTTGGGAAACATACTGCACTAAGCAATTAACAATATATTAGAGAGGAGAGTTCAAGCTTAACGCTACCATACACTAAATAAGTCATCAAGAGAATAGATATTGAAATATTTGTCGGAAATACAGGACTTAAAAATCCTGCAAACTAAAAATACTTTGTGAAACTTGAGGGTACAAAACATGAAAATCATTCAAGCATATAAAGAAAGGCAGAATACCAGGCTTCATCCAATAGGGCTATGATTCCTCCAGGTTTCTGCAGACAAATAAATTAGTCAGTTTTACAAGTCTTATGTGAATCATAAGAATGACGTGAATGAAACTAACTCCCTAACTCACAGGTTAGTGCATGTAATTTAATGTATAACCATATAAAACTGTAGTAAGACAAACTTCTAAGATAAATCAAAAGGATAAAACTAACAAGTGTGCAAGAAGGAAACGTAGAACACCTTCTCAATAAGATCTAGCACATCTTGGTTATCAACAAACTCTATGTAGCTCCAATTTATTTCTTCTTTGGTATATTCTTCCTGTTCCATCTTAAATACATGCTGCAACCATAAATCAACTCTATGTTACTAAGAGAACCCCAAAAACGTAGTCAAACCATGAGTTTTAGAACTTGTACAACCATAAGCTAACCTGGTTGAAGTGCTGTTGCAGCTTTTCATTTGTAAAATTGATGCAGAACTGCTCAAAACTACGACATTGCACTACTGTCAGCACAACTAAAAACAAACAATCAACATTGTTTCTCAAATTACTGCTCACGGATTAAATTACCTATTATTCTTGAAGCTTTCAAACCCGTAAATATCGAGGACACCAATTATTGATTTGGAACTAGGATCCTGCCCAATTGAAATGTTTATTTTCTCCACGATCCTAGAGGAAGAAGAAGTTAGGTAGTAAGAAAATGAATATCAACGTACAAGTACAAAAAGAATGAGAGTGAGTCATTTTAAAAAAAAATAAATGCTATGATTTTACACATGTAACACATGTGACTGAAAAGACCAAAAAATACATTACTCACCAGTCAAATAAACGCGAATATATAGTTTTTGCTAAAGCATCTCGACTACCCAGGGCAGCAACAGGATCGAGAGTTCTCGTAATTATTTCCTCAGGAGTCACCATTACACGCTGAATCAACGCATCTTCCAAGCTCTTAGCATCACATCTGAAAAACAATATTAGATCACAAAGATATGAGATCGACGCGCAAATATGAGATTTAAAATGCACAAAGAAGTAAACTTGGAAGAGACATACTTAAGAAGTTGAGCCGTCAAATTAAGATGGAACCTAGACTTCTCATCCTTAATGACAGAAGAATCTATCTCCTCTCCCTTTGCAAATTCAATGTTACCAAGATGGAGAACTGCAGCCACTACTCTGAAAATGGCCTCCTGAAAACGTTTACTGTTTAGTCCTAAGCAGAGAAAAAAGGTTATTCATCCAAAATTTCTGCTAAAACTTACCTGTTCTTCCTCACTGATTCCAACAATATCCATTGCTCTTCTGGTTGCAAGATATTCATGAGCATCATCTACTCCATCAAGTTCAAAGCACTTAGACTGGTTTAAGTAATGAAAGGATTTCGGATCTTCCAACTTATACTTCTCACGAACCTGAAATGAATTGCAAATAAAACTTTCATTTGCCTGAAGTCAACTCCAAGTAGTAATCTAATTAAAATCTTCACAAACATAGGGTACAAATAAAGCACCAATAGAAATTGAAATACCTCAGATGGTGCTGCACAAAGTAGATAAAAGCAATGGTAATTTCTCTCAGGATCTGAAATTTGGCAAACACGAGACCTTTCTAGCAGATAAGTCCGCACAGCTGCCCCAGATATCCTCCCACTCTTGTCAAATTGTATCTCAACGAATTTACCAAAACGACTACATTTATGTGCCATAACAAATATACATCAGAAAAGAATCATTACATGACATTTTGAAGCAAAGGAAAACACTTATGCGGCAAATTAAAGCTCTTATCAACTTGCATCTCAACAATTTTACCAAAATGACTACATTCATGTGCCACAGCAAATACACATTAGAAAAGAATCATTACATAACATTTTGAAGCAAAGGAAAACATTTAAGTGGCATATTAAGTCTAAACTGTCACATAGCACTTCAACTAGAAAAGTAAATCCATAGCAATAACTGACCTAGAGTTGTTGTTCCTCACTGTTTTAGCATTCCCAAATGCTTCAAGAACTGGATTGGACTGTAATTTTTAGATAAATTCAACATAATTAGGCCTTGCAAGAAGATAAAAAATCAGGTTTTCAGAAAAAGGTTTATGGTCTAGAACTGAGTCCTTGAAAGAAAACTACAATCTTACTTCCAAAACTTGTTGTTCAACTGTCCGCCCTTCCACCCCTGATCGACCTCCCAGATGAGCAAGATACCTCATAAGCATCTTTGTTGTTTCAGTCTTACCAGCACCACTCTCCCCACTAACCAAAATCGAGTTGCTCTTCCCTTCATTAATCATTGCCCTATGTGACAAAAGTGAAGATGGCTGTAAGATACCGCTATACTGACTAATAAATTACAAAGAATCCAAGAGTTACCTGTAAGCAACATCGGCGACTGCAAAAACGTGAGGACTAAGCTCTCCAAATATTGCTCCTTTATATTGTTCCATCATGTGTGTATCATACAAATGAGGCAATCTTTGAAATGGATTTATTGCAATCAAAATGTTTCCAGTATATGTCTGTAAGATAATGAAAACATAAGCAGGAACATCAATTACAGTTAGGCTAATCTTATCAGTCAATACTGATTTACATATCACAATTAAAGGTACAATAAGAATCTCACATAGATTTCATTGAGCTCATATCTGGTCGCAAGATTTTGCAGAACTCCCGGTTCATGCAAATATGAAAGCTTAGTCATGTCATCCACGCCACCAGGAGGAGCTTCAGTATCCTTCGGAAACACTTTTGAAATATTTGTGTTAATCTGCAATTCATTTCCTATGCCTTGAGATTCATAAAATACATATACGAATTGTAGAAACATCAGCATTCTTATTAAAATAACTTCCAAAACATCATATACTAAGTGCTAACATAATGGGGACAAGAATTTGAGCCACAAACAACAGATCCCGTCAATTGAAATGTTGTTAAAATTGACAGAAAAAAATCCCAGAGTGCCAATAGGTTAAAAGAAAAACCAAATCCCAGGACTGGACATCCAACTTACCGTAGTTAAATTTCATCTTTAATCAGAGCAAAGACATGGTAAATCACATTTTCCAAATGCCAGAACATTCAGATTCACCATTTTTGAAAGACAGAAAAATCATATGTCACAACCCCCATATCAAACACAAGAGTCGCAATCAGAAGATAAATCCATTGATAAATTATCATCAGTGCAAAAGAAACATCATCAAATAAGTTTTCCCAGAATGAGAAATTATTAATATATGACTCCAAATTGGAACTAACTGCATACCTTGGTTCGGTATGAAAGAGACAACAGGTTTGTAGATTATAATTCACACACTTTATCCAGAATAACAAGGATATTTTAGAAATGATATTAACCTCCTTTGAGTAGATACCACTAATTTACAGAATTTCATATGTAAGTTAAATTGTATTAGTTTTCCCGTAAATTCTAATAAACTTGACAAACCTCCTAACACTATTGCTATTAAGACCTCATGCCTCGTGAAAATTGTTATTGGTGAAAACAATAATGTTAAAGAAATATTTGCAACTGGAACTCCAACAAACAATAATTAACTCCAAAAAGAATGTATCTCAAAACAAAGCATCAAGTCGTTAGTACCAATTTATACAACTCACTTCAGGCCTAAGGAGTGCATTAAAAGAACACTGACAACAGTTGTAATTCGCAATGATGAGCACTTTTTAACGGAACATTACGAGGTGCAGTAGCACTACGTAAACTTAAACCAGCATCATTTTGGATCACTAATCCAGATCAAATTAGCAAAATCTCCCCATCGGTCAGCTGCAATGTACGATAGGGGGTGGGTTTT